>OX451213.1:0-296096 GCA_949628255.1 Macrophya alboannulata
GAAAGAGAGGAGACACAGACAGAGAGAAAAATACAGAAATAAAATAGTATTTCTAGAATTATTGGATTTCCGTTTAAAATTATTAATATGCGAGTTATGTCGTTAAGTTATAATATTTGAAAAAAGCAGTAAGAATAAAAGCAAATGGAAAAGTACAAAATAATTCAATCGGGATATTTTGCCATCGAACAAACTGAAAATTCCTATATAGTACGCGGGAAAAACTCTTGTATTACGAGCTAAAAATTACCGTGATATCCTGCGAAATTCAATATGAATAAAATAAGAACAAGTCGATATTGATATGGGAGATAGAAAAATTTACGTAGTTGCTGTTGCAAATTACACTATATTCTTCCCTATAACGCGTGTATAACATCGCGATTTTGAATAACCTGGCTCTATATTAATTTCTAAAACTCGGAGCTCATGTATTTTCTACTACCGAAACGTAGAAGAGATCGTACTGGAGATTTTCATACATAGCAGCTGTGGAAATTTATTATTTCCTATAAGAAAAAAGTCGAACATTTTATTCGTAGTGAATTCTGCAAGATCAAAAGGATAGTCTTCTCTATAACGTCTATAACGTCGAGATTCTGAATTGGCAAACCGAATTACCTGGCTCTATATTAATTTCTAAAACTCGGAGCTCATGTATTTCCTACTACCGAAACGTAGAAGAGATCGTACTGAAATTTTTTATACATAGCAGCTGTGGAAATTTTCTATCTCTTATAAAAAAGTCGAACATTTTATTCGTAGTGGATTCTGCAAGATAAAAAGGATAGTCTTCTCTATAACGTCTATAACATCGCGATTCTGAATTCGCAAACCGAATAACCTGGCTCTATATTAATTTCTAAAACTCGGAGCTCATGTATTTTCTACTACCGAAACGTAGAAGAGATCGTACTCAAATTTCCCATACATAACAGCTTTTGAAATTGTCTATTTCCTATGAAAAAAAAGGCGAACATTTTATCCGTAGTGGATTCTGCAAGATAAAAAGGATAGTCTTCTCTATAACGTCTATAACATCGAGATTCTCGATTGGCAAACCGAATTACCTGGCTCTATATTAATTTCTAAAACTCGGAGCTCATGTATTTCCTACTACCGAAACGTAGAAGAGATCGTACTGAAATTTTTTATACATAGCAGCTGTGGAAATTTTCTATCTCTTATAAAAAAGTCGAACATTTTATTCGTAGTGGATTCTGCAAGATAAAAAGGATAGTCTTCTCTATAACGTCTATAACATCGAGATTCTCGATTGGCAAACCGAATTACCTGGCTCTATATTAATTTCTAAAACTCGGAGCTCATGTATTTCCTACTACCGAAACGTAGAAGAGATCGTACTGAAATTTTTTATACATAGCAGCTGTGGAAATTTTCTATCTCTTATAAAAAAGTCGAACATTTTATTCGTAGTGGATTCTGCAAGATAAAAAGGATAGTCTTCTCTATAACGTCTATAACATCGAGATTCTGAATTGGCAAACCGAATTACCTGGCTCTGTATTAATTTCTAAAACTCGGAGCTCATGTATTTCCTACTACCGAAACGTAGAAGAGATCGTACTGAAATTTTTTATACATAGCAGCTGTGAGAATTTCCTATCTCGTATAAAAAAGTCGAACATTTTATTCGTAGTGGATTCTGCAAGATAAAAAGGATAATCTTCTCTATAACGTGCATAACATCGCGATTCTGGTTCTGGTTTTCGTACGTGTCCAATGATCAACGCACGTATACGTACGTACATTCATACACTGTTGGAAAAAATATGCCAATTTCAACTCATTTCGCATGTCCCATTAGGTCCACTAACTTTTTTTAGGTAATTTCACAGAAACATAGTATGTCATCCCTCAACATGTAATTTCGGTTGATATTTGTAGTTCCATTCCATGGGTCAACAAGACGTCATCAATTTGTTGAATTGAAATGATCAAATGTTCATAATGAATGACAGCTGAGTCAAATCAACTAAAAATACAGTTGAAATTGACATCTTTAGTTTTTATAACATAAACCATATGTTATTTCAAAGATTTAACATAAACATAAAGTTGTTTCTTTATTATTCTGAAGTTAACATAATAGATGTGTCAAGTTCTGTGTAATTATGTTAATAATAAATTTCAACATGGAATACCAGCCTAACCTAAATCGAATTCGTTAAATTGACATTCGAATATGTATTGAATTAGCTATCATATTGTTAACTGCGAATTTGTTTGACAGTAACACAAAATTTTTCCAACAGTGTACCATAGAATTGTTAACTATATCACTTAGACAAAGATTATATATATACTTTTCGTCAAATTACAACGTTTTAACTCCAAATTTTAATGCACAGCAGCTCAACGGCAGAACGACCGCCGCCATGCACCGCTCGAGCGCGACTGAGTTTCAAGCGGGTAGAAGCTGGCTCGCCGCCGAGTTAGCCATCGGGCGTGAAACCGCCACCGGTGGCGCCATCGGGCGTGAAACCAAACTACTTCATTCGAGATTATTGATTTTTCTTTCAAAGATTTGGCTAGCGAAAGAGAGAGACACAGACAGAGAGAGAAATACAGAAATAAAATAGTATTTCTTGAATTATTGGATATCTGTTTAAAATTATTAATATGCGAGTTATTTCGTTAAGATATAATATTTGAAAAAAATAATAAGAATAAAAGCAAATGAAAAACTACAAAATAATTCGATCGGCATATTTTGCCATCGAACAAACTGAAAATTCCTATATAATACGTGGAAAAAACTCCTGTATTACGATCAAAAAATTACTTTGATATTTTGCAAAATTCACTATGGATAAAATACATACAAGACGATATTGATATGGGAGATAGGAAATTCACCCAGTTGCTGTTGCAAATTACACTATAATCTTTTCAAGAGACGGGCTTCCGGGCTTTTTTGTTCGCACCCGACGTCCCCTATTTTACGGAATTTTTTCAGATTTTTCCGACTCATTTTTTTCGATTTTTGTTTTTTTTTCGCGCCAAATTTTGAAAATCGATATCTTCGAAGCGGCTGGCGATCAAGAGACGGGCCAGAGGGCTTTTTCGTTCGCACCGACGTCCTCTATTTTACTGAATTTTTTCACATTTTTCCGACTCATTTTTTTCGATTTTTTTTTTTTTTTCGCGCCAAATTCCGAAAATCGTTAACTTCGAAGCGGCTGGAGATCAAGAGACGGGCCAAGGGGCACTTTTGTTCACACCGACGTTCTCTATGTTACTGAATTTTTTCAGATTTTTCCGACTCATTTTTATCGATTTTTGTTTTTACTTAGCGCCAAATTTTGAAAATCTATATCTTCGAAGCGGCTGGAGATCAAGAGACGGGCCAGGGGGCTTTTTCTTCGCACCGACGTCCTCTATTTTACTGAATTTTCTCAAATATTCCGCAGCAACGGCGGCGAACATGATAGCCGCCAATTATTTTCAAACCCGGATATCTCGCGAACCGTAGCTCCGATCGCTACGATCTCGATGTCGGTTTCGCATTCTGTATCCAAGGAGGTATAGCGTCTGAACACGACCGCGGGGTCGGATTTTCGACAGCGACCACGGAAGTCCTAAAAACCGGAAGCAACTTCCGTACCGGAAGGAGCAGCGGGTCGACTGATGCGATTCGTAGCTCCGGTTCGTCCACCAGATGCGTGTGAATTTTTTCAGATTTTTCCGAAGTCATTTTTCGAGTTTTTTTTTTCTCTCTTTGCGTCAAATTTTGAAAATCGATATCTCCGGAAAGGCTGGAGATCGAGCGACGGGCCAAGTGGCTTTTTTGTTCGCACCGACTTCTTCTGTTCTACTGAATTTTTTCAGATTTTTCCGACCAATTTTTTTTCGATTTTTGTTCTTATTTTCTCGCCAAACTTTAAAAATCGATATCTTCGAAACGGCTGGAGATCAAGAGACGGACCTGCAAACTTGTCTATAGATATGGATAGTCTTCTCTATAACGTCTATAACATCGAGATTCTGAATTGGCAAACCGAATTACCTGGCTCTATATTAATTTCTAAAACTCGGAGCTCATGTATTTTCTGCTACCGAAACGTAGAAGAGATCGTACTGAAATTTTTTACACATAGCAGCTGTGAGAATTTCTTATCTCGTATAAAAAAGTCGAACATTTTATTCGTAGTGGAGTCTGCAAGATAAAAAGGATGGTCGTCTCTATAACGTCTATAACATCGAGATTCTGAATTGGCAAACCGAATTACCTGGCTCTATATTAATTTCTAAAACTCGGAGCTCATGTATTTCCTACTACCGAAACGTACTAGAAGAGATCGTACTGAAATTTTTTATACATAGCAGCTGTGGGAATTTCCTATTTCCTATAAAAAAAAAAGTCGAACATTTTATTCGGAGTGGATTCTGCAAGATAAAAAGGATAGTCTTCTCTATAACGTCTATGACATCGAGATTCTGAATCGGCAAACCGAATTACCTGGCTGTATATTAATTTCTAAAACTCGGAGCTCATGTATTTCCTACTACCGAAACGTAGGGGAGATCGTACTGAAATTTTTTATACATAGCAGCTGTGAGAATTTCCTATCTCGTATGAAAAAGTCGAACATTTTATTCGGAGTGGATTCTGCAAGATAAAAAGGATAGTCTATTCTTTAACGTCTATAACATCGAGATTCTGAATTGGCAAACCGAATTACCTGGCTCTATATTAATTTCTAAAACTCGGAGCTCATGTATTTCCTACTACCGAAACGTAGAAGAGATCGTACTGAAGATTTTCATACATAGCAGCTGTGGAAATTTCTTATTTCCGATAAAAAAAAAGTCGAACATTTTATTCGTAGTGGATTCTGCAAGATAAAAAGGATAGTCTTCTCTGTAAGGTGTATAAGATCGAGATTCTGAATTGGCAAACCGAATTACCTGGCTCTACATTAATTTCTAAAACTCGGAGCTCATGTATTTCCTACTACCGAAACGTAGAAGAGATCGTACTGAAATTTTTTATACATAGCAGCTGTGAGAATTTCCTATCTCGTATAAAAAAGTCGAACATTTTATTCGTAGTGGATTCTGCAAGATAAAAAGGATAGTCTTCTCTATAACGTCTATAACATCGAGATTCTGGTTCTGGTTTTCGTACGTGTCCATTGA
The DNA here is from genome assembly GCA_949628255.1 of Macrophya alboannulata. Classification (NCBI taxonomy): domain Eukaryota; kingdom Metazoa; phylum Arthropoda; class Insecta; order Hymenoptera; family Tenthredinidae; genus Macrophya; species Macrophya alboannulata. The sequence goes on from OX451213.1 coordinate 5,164, forward strand.
TCAACGCACGTATACGTATGTACATTCATACACTGTTGGAAAAAATATGCCAATTTCAACTCATTTCGCATGTCCCATTAGGTCCACTAACTTTTTTTCAGGTAATTTCACAGAAACATAGTATGTCATCCCTCAACATGGGATTTCAGTTGATATTTGTAGTTCCATTCCATGGGTCAATAAGACGTCATCAATCTGTTAAATTGAAATGATTAAATGTTCATAATGAATGACAGCTGAGTCAAATCAACTAAAAATACAGTTGAAATTGACATCTTTAGTTTTTATAACATAAACCATATGTTATTTCAAAGGTTTAACATAAACATAAAGTTGTTTCTTTATTATTCTGAAGTTAACATAATAGATGTGTCAAGTTCTGTGTAATTATGTTAATAATAAATTTCAACATGGAATACCAGCCTAACCTAAATCGAATTCGTTAAATTGACATTCGGATATGTATTGAATTTGCTATCATATTGTTAACTGCGAATTTGTTTGACAGTAACACAAAATTTTTCCAACAGTGTAACATAGAATTGTTAACTATATCACTTAGACAAATATACTTTTCGTCAAATTACAACGTTTTAACTCCAAATTTTAATGCACAGCAGCTCAACGGCAGAACGACCGTCGCCATGCACCGCTCGAGCGCGACTGAGTTTCAAGCGGGTAGAAGCTGGCTCGCCACCGAGTTAGCCATCGGGCGTGAAACGAAACTACTTCATTCGAGATTATTGATTTTTCTTTCAAAGATTTGGCTAGCGAAAGAGAGAGACACAGACAGAGAGAGCAATACAGAAATAAAATAGTATTCATTGAATTATTGGATTTCCGTTTAAAATTATTAATATGCGAGTTATGTCGTTAAGTTATGATATTTGAAAATGCAATAAGAATGAAAGCAAATGGAAAAGTACAAAATAATTCAATCGGGATATCTTGCCATCGAACAAGTCGAAAATTCCTATATAGTACGTGCAAAAAACTCTTGTATTACGAGCTGAAAATTGCCGTGATATCTTGGAAAATTGAATATGAATAAAATAAGAACAAGTCGATATTGATATGGGAGATAGAAAAATTTACGTAGTTGCTGTTGCAAATTACACTATATTCTTCTCTATAACGCGTGTATAACATCGCGATTTTGAATAACCTGGCTATATATATTTTTCTAAAACTCGGAGCTCCTGTATTTCCTACTACCGAAACGTAGAAGAGATCGTACTGAAATTTACCATACATATGGCACCGGTAGAAATTTCCTATCTCTTATAAAAAAGTCGAACATTTTATTCGGAGTGGATTCTGCAAGATAAAAAGGATAGTCTTCTCTCTAACGTGTATAAGATCGCGATTCTGAATTCGCAAGCCGAATTACCTGGCTGTATATATTTTTCTAAAACTCGGAGCTCCTGTATTTCCTACTACCGAAACGTAGAAGAGATCGTACTGAAATTTACCATACATATGGCACCGGTAGAAATTTCCTATCTCTTATAAAAAAGTCGAACATTTTATTCGGAGTGGATTCTGCAAGATAAAAAGGATAGTCTTCTCTATAACGTCTATAACATCGAGATTCTGAATTGGCAAACCGAATTACCTGGCTCTATATCAATTTCTAAAACTCGGAGCTCATGTATTTCCTACTACCGAAACGTAGAAGAGATCGTACTGAAATTTTTTATACATAGCAGCTGTGAGAATTTCCTATCTCGTATAAAAAAGTCGAACATTTTATTCGTAGTGGATTCTGCAAGATAAAAAGGATAGTCTTCTCTATAACGTCTATAACATCGAGATTCTGAATTGGCAAACCGAATTACCTGGCTCTATATCAATTTCTAAAACTCGGAGCTCATGTATTTCCTACTACCGAAACGTAGAAGAGATCGTACTGAAGATTTTCATACATAGCAGCTGTGGAAATTTCCTATTTGATTTTTTGTTCTACTCACCAATAACTGTTTTATTAATCAGCTACAAATCCAGAGATAATTCTCTATGCACTCACTACACTTATCGAACATCACTTATCATTGTTGAGGAAACATTCACGATTTACTGTCAGCTATAATAAATCAAGCTGAATTTGTCTGAATTCGAATTCACACTCACCGTTAGAATAAAGTCGAGACAAAAACTTTCAACTGGACTTCATTGCCGATTAAAATATAGCAACCTTGATCAATTTTCGATGCACTCATCACTATAATGAACTTACTAAGTCTCTGCAAATGGCTGAACTTACAGAATAATGCGAAATGAACCGTCAACGGTGACGGCTGGTTGATTTGTCATGGTTAATCAATCAGTTCTCGTTTTCCTACGTGTCCAATGATCAACGCACGTATGTATACCTTAAAATTGTTAAATATATCACTTTGACAAAGATTATCTATATACTTTTTGTCAAATTACAATCTTTTTAACTTTAAATTTAATGCACCGCACCTCAACGACAAAATGACAGTCGCCATGCACCGCACGAGCGCGACTGAGTTTCAAGCGGGTAGAAGCCGGCTCGCCTCCGAGTTAGCTATCGGGCGTGAAACCGCCACCGGTGGCGCCATCGCGCGTGAAACCAAACTACTTCATTCGAGATTATTGATTTTTCTTTCAAAGATTTGGCTAGCGAAAGAGAGGAGACACAGACAGAGAGAAAAATACAGAAATAAAATAGTATTTCTAGAATTATTGGATTTCCGTTTAAAATTATTAATATGCGAGTTATGTCGTTAAGTTATAATATTTGAAAAAAGCAGTAAGAATAAAAGCAAATGGAAAAGTACAAAATAATTCAATCGGGATATTTTGCCATCGAACAAACTGAAAATTCCTATATAGTACGCGGGAAAAACTCTTGTATTACGAGCTAAAAATTACCGTGATATCCTGCGAAATTCAATATGAATAAAATAAGAACAAGTCGATATTGATATGGGAGATAGAAAAATTTACGTAGTTGCTGTTGCAAATTACACTATATTCTTCCCTATAACGCGTGTATAACATCGCGATTTTGAATAACCTGGCTATATATATTTTTCTAAAACTCGGAGCTCCTGTATTTCCTACTACCGAAACGTAGAAGAGATCGTACTCAAATTTCCCATACATAACAGCTTTTGAAATTGTCTATTTCCTGTACAAAAAAGTCGAACATTTTATTCGTAGTGGATTCTGCAAGATAAAAAGGATAGTCTTCTCTATAACGTCTATAACGTCGAGATTCTGAATTGGCAAACCGAATTACCTGGCTCTATATTAATTTCTAAAACTCGGAGCTCATGTATTTCCTACTACCGAAACGTAGAAGAGATCGTACTCAAATTTCCCATACATAACAGCTTTTGAAATTGTCTATTTCCTATAAAAAAAAAGTCGAACATTTTATCCGTAGTGGATTCTGCAAGATAAAAAGGATAGTCTTCTCTATAACGTCTATAACATCGAGATTCTGAATTGGCAAACCGAATTACCTGGCTCTATATTAATTTCTAAAACTCGGAGCTCATGTATTTCCTACTACCGAAACGTAGAAGAGATCGTACTGAAATTTTTTATACATAGCAGCTGTGGAAATTTTCTATCTCTTATAAAAAAGTCGAACATTTTATTCGTAGTGGATTCTGCAAGATAAAAAGGATAGTCTTCTCTATAACGTCTATAACATCGCGATTCTGAATTCGCAAACCGAATAACCTGGCTCTATATTAATTTCTAAAACTCGGAGCTCATGTATTTTCTACTACCGAAACGTAGAAGAGATCGTACTGAAATTTTTTATACATAGCAGCTGTGGAAATTTCCTATTTCCTATAAAAAAAATAGTCGAACATTTTATTCGTAGCGGATTCTGCAAGATAAAAAGGATAGTCTTCTCTATAACGTCTATAACATCGAGATTCTGAATTGGCAAACCGAATTACCTGGCTCTATATTAATTTCTAAAACTCGGAGCTCATGTATTTCCTACTACCGAAACGTAGAAGAGATCGTACTGGAGATTTTCATACATAGCAGCTGTGGAAATTTATTATTTCCTATAAGAAAAAAGTCGAACATTTTATTCGTAGCGGATTCTGCAAGATAAAAAGGATAGTCTTCTCTATAACGTCTATAACATCGAGATTCTGAATTGGCAAACCGAATTACCTGGCTCTATATTAATTTCTAAAACTCGGAGCTCATGTATTTCCTACTACCGAAACGTAGAAGAGATCGTACTGAAATTTTTTATACATAGCAGCTGCCGGAATTTCCTATTTCCTACAAAAAAAAAGTCGAACATTTTATTCGTAGTGGATTCTGCAAGATAAAAAGGATAGTCTTCTCTATAACGTCTATAACATCGAGATTCTGAATTGGCAAACCGAATTACCTGGCTCTATATTAATTTCTAAAACTCGGAGCTCATGTATTTCCTACTACCGAAACGTAGAAGAGATCGTACTCAAATTTCCCATACATAACAGCTTTTGAAATTGTCTATTTCCTATAAAAAAAAAGTCGAACATTTTATTCGTAGTGGATTCTGCAAGATAAAAAGGATAGTCTTCTCTATAACGTCTATAACATCGAGATTCTGAATTGGCAAACCGAATTACCTGGCTCTATATTAATTTCTAAAACTCGGAGCTCATGTATTTCCTACTACCGAAACGTAGAAGAGATCGTACTCAAATTTCCCATACATAACAGCTTTTGAAATTGTCTATTTCCTATAAAAAAAAAGTCGAACATTTTATTCGTAGTGGATTCTGCAAGATAAAAAGGATAGTCTTCTCTATAACGTCTATAACATCGAGATTCTGAATTGGCAAACCGAATTACCTGGCTCTATATTAATTTCTAAAACTCGGAGCTCATGTATTTCCTACTACCGAAACGTAGAAGAGATCGTACTCAAATTTCCCATACATAACAGCTTTTGAAATTGTCTATTTCCTATAAAAAAAAAGTCGAACATTTTATTCGTAGTGGATTCTGCAAGATAAAAAGGATAGTCTTCTCTATAACGTCTATAACATCGAGATTCTGAATTGGCAAACCGAATTACCTGGCTCTATATTAATTTCTAAAACTCGGAGCTCATGTATTTCCTACTACCGAAACGTAGAAGAGATCGTACTCAAATTTCCCATACATAACAGCTTTTGAAATTGTCTATTTCCTATAAAAAAAAAGTCGAACATTTTATTCGTAGTGGATTCTGCAAGATAAAAAGGATAGTCTTCTCTATAACGTCTATAACATCGAGATTCTGAATTGGCAAACCGAATTACCTGGCTCTATATTAATTTCTAAAACTCGGAGCTCATGTATTTCCTACTACCGAAACGTAGAAGAGATCGTACTCAAATTTCCCATACATAACAGCTTTTGAAATTGTCTATTTCCTATAAAAAAAAAGTCGAACATTTTATTCGTAGTGGATTCTGCAAGATAAAAAGGATAGTCTTCTCTATAACGTCTATAACATCGAGATTCTGAATTGGCAAACCGAATTACCTGGCTCTATATTAATTTCTAAAACTTGGAGCTCATGTATTTCCTACTACCGAAACGTAGAAGAGATCGTACTGAAGATTTTCATACATAGCAGCTGTGGAAATTTCCTATTTGATTTTTTGTTCTACTCACCAATAACTGTTTTATTAATCAGCTACAAATCCAGAGATAATTCTCTATGCACTCACTACACTTATCGAACATCACTTATCATTGTTGAGGAAACATTCACGATTTACTGTCAGCTATAATAAATCAAGCTGAATTTGTCTGAATTCGAATTCACACTCACCGTTAGAATAAAGTCGAGACAAAAACTTTCAACTGGACTTCATTGCCGATTAAAATATAGCAACCTTGATCAATTTTCGATGCACTCATCACTATAATGAACTTACTAAGTCTCTGCAAATGGCTGAACTTACAGAATAATGCGAAATGAACCGTCAACGGTGACGGCTGGTTGATTTGTCATGGTTAATCAATCAGTTCTCGTTTTCCTACGTGTCCAATGATCAACGCACGTATGTATACCTTAAAATTGTTAAATATATCACTTTGACAAAGATTATCTATATACTTTTCGTCAAATTACAATCTTTTTAACTTTAAATTTAATGCACCGCACCTCAACGACAAAATGACAGTCGCCATGCACCGCACGAGCGCGACTGAGTTTCAAGCGGGTAGAAGCCGGCTCGCCTCCGAGTTAGCTATCGGGCGTGAAACCGCCACCGGTGGCGCCATCGCGCGTGAAACCAAACTACTTCATTCGAGATTATTGATTTTTCTTTCAAAGATTTGGCTAGCGAAAGAGAGGAGACACAGACAGAGAGAAAAATACAGAAATAAAATAGTATTTCTAGAATTATTGGATTTCCGTTTAAAATTATTAATATGCGAGTTATGTCGTTAAGTTATAATATTTGAAAAAAGCAGTAAGAATAAAAGCAAATGGAAAAGTACAAAATAATTCAATCGGGATATTTTGCCATCGAACAAACTGAAAATTCCTATATAGTACGCGGGAAAAACTCTTGTATTACGAGCTAAAAATTACCGTGATATCCTGCGAAATTCAATATGAATAAAATAAGAACAAGTCGATATTGATATGGGAGATAGAAAAATTTACGTAGTTGCTGTTGCAAATTACACTATATTCTTCCCTATAACGCGTGTATAACATCGCGATTTTGAATAACCTGGCTATATATATTTTTCTAAAACTCGGAGCTCCTGTATTTCCTACTACTGAAACGTAGAAGAGATCGTACTGAAATTTCCCATACATAACAGCTTTTGAAATTTTCTATTTCCTGTACAAAAAAGTCGAACATTTTATTCGTAGTGGATTCTGCAAGATAAAAAGGATAGTCTTCTCTATAACGTCTATAACGTCGAGATTCTGAATTGGCAAACCGAATTACCTGGCTCTATATTAATTTCTAAAACTCGGAGCTCATGTATTTCCTACTACCGAAACGTAGAAGAGATCGTACTGAAATTTTTTATACATAGCAGCTGTGGAAATTTTCTATCTCTTATAAAAAAGTCGAACATTTTATTCGTAGTGGATTCTGCAAGATAAAAAGGATAGTCTTCTCTATAACGTCTATAACATCGCGATTCTGAATTCGCAAACCGAATAACCTGGCTCTATATTAATTTCTAAAACTCGGAGCTCATGTATTTTCTACTACCGAAACGTAGAAGAGATCGTACTGAAATTTTTTATACATAGCAGCTGTGGAAATTTCCTATTTCCTATAAAAAAAATAGTCGAACATTTTATTCGTAGCGGATTCTGCAAGATAAAAAGGATAGTCTTCTCTATAACGTCTATAACATCGAGATTCTGAATTGGCAAACCGAATTACCTGGCTCTATATTAATTTCTAAAACTCGGAGCTCATGTATTTCCTACTACCGAAACGTAGAAGAGATCGTACTCAAATTTCCCATACATAACAGCTTTTGAAATTGTCTATTTCCTATAAAAAAAAAGTCGAACATTTTATCCGTAGTGGATTCTGCAAGATAAAAAGGATAGTCTTCTCTATAACGTCTATAACATCGAGATTCTGAATTGGCAAACCGAATTACCTGGCTCTATATTAATTTCTAAAACTCGGAGCTCATGTATTTCCTACTACCGAAACGTAGAAGAGATCGTACTGAAATTTTTTATACATAGCAGCTGTGGAAATTTCCTATTTCCTATAAAAAAAATAGTCGAACATTTTATTCGTAGCGGATTCTGCAAGATAAAAAGGATAGTCTTCTCTATAACGTCTATAACATCGAGATTCTGAATTGGCAAACCGAATTACCTGGCTCTATATTAATTTCTAAAACTCGGAGCTCATGTATTTCCTACTACCGAAACGTAGAAGAGATCGTACTGAAATTTTTTATACATAGCAGCTGTGGAAATTTTCTATCTCTTATAAAAAAGTCGAACATTTTATTCGTAGTGGATTCTGCAAGATAAAAAGGATAGTCTTCTCTATAACGTCTATAACATCGCGATTCTGAATTCGCAAACCGAATAACCTGGCTCTATATTAATTTCTAAAACTCGGAGCTCATGTATTTTCTACTACCGAAACGTAGAAGAGATCGTACTGAAATTTTTTATACATAGCAGCTGTGGAAATTTCCTATTTCCTATAAAAAAAATAGTCGAACATTTTATTCGTAGCGGATTCTGCAAGATAAAAAGGATAGTCTTCTCTATAACGTCTATAACATCGAGATTCTGAATTGGCAAACCGAATTACCTGGCTCTATATTAATTTCTAAAACTCGGAGCTCATGTATTTCCTACTACCGAAACGTAGAAGAGATCGTACTCAAATTTCCCATACATAACAGCTTTTGAAATTGTCTATTTCCTATAAAAAAAAAGTCGAACATTTTATCCGTAGTGGATTCTGCAAGATAAAAAGGATAGTCTTCTCTATAACGTCTATAACATCGAGATTCTGAATTGGCAAACCGAATTACCTGGCTCTATATTAATTTCTAAAACTCGGAGCTCATGTATTTCCTACTACCGAAACGTAGAAGAGATCGTACTGAAATTTTTTATACATAGCAGCTGTGGAAATTTCCTATTTCCTATAAAAAAAATAGTCGAACATTTTATTCGTAGCGGATTCTGCAAGATAAAAAGGATAGTCTTCTCTATAACGTCTATAACATCGAGATTCTGAATTGGCAAACCGAATTACCTGGCTCTATATTAATTTCTAAAACTCGGAGCTCATGTATTTCCTACTACCGAAACGTAGAAGAGATCGTACTGAAATTTTTTATACATAGCAGCTGTGGAAATTTTCTATCTCTTATAAAAAAGTCGAACATTTTATTCGTAGTGGATTCTGCAAGATAAAAAGGATAGTCTTCTCTATAACGTCTATAACATCGAGATTCTGAATTGGCAAACCGAATTACCTGGCTCTATATCAATTTCTAAAACTCGGAGCTCATGTATTTCCTACTACCGAAACGTAGAAGAGATCGTACTGAAATTTTTTATACATAGCAGCTGTGGAAATTTTCTATCTCTTATAAAAAAGTCGAACATTTTATTCGTAGTGGATTCTGCAAGATAAAAAGGATAGTCTTCTCTATAACGTCTATAACATCGAGATTCTGAATTGGCAAACCGAATTACCTGGCTCTATATCAATTTCTAAAACTCGGAGCTCATGTATTTCCTACTACCGAAACGTAGAAGAGATCGTACTGAAATTTTTTATACATAGCAGCTGTGAGAATTTCCTATCTCGTATAAAAAAGTCGAACATTTTATTCGTAGTGGATTCTGCAAGATAAAAAGGATAGTCTTCTCTATAACGTCTATAACATCGAGATTCTGAATTGGCAAACCGAATTACCTGGCTCTATATCAATTTCTAAAACTCGGAGCTCATGTATTTCCTACTACCGAAACGTAGAAGAGATCGTACTGAAGATTTTCATACATAGCAGCTGTGGAAATTTCCTATTTGATTTTTTGTTCTACTCACCAATAACTGTTTTATTAATCAGCTACAAATCCAGAGATAATTCTCTATGCACTCACTACACTTATCGAACATCACTTATCATTGTTGAGGAAACATTCACGATTTACTGTCAGCTATAATAAATCAAGCTGAATTTGTCTGAATTCGAATTCACACTCACCGTTAGAATAAAGTCGAGACAAAAACTTTCAACTGGACTTCATTGCCGATTAAAATATAGCAACCTTGATCAATTTTCGATGCACTCATCACTATAATGAACTTACTAAGTCTCTGCAAATGGCTGAACTTACAGAATAATGCGAAATGAACCGTCAACGGTGACGGCTGGTTGATTTGTCATGGTTAATCAATCAGTTCTCGTTTTCCTACGTGTCCAATGATCAACGCACGTATGTATACCTTAAAATTGTTAAATATATCACTTTGACAAAGATTATCTATATACTTTTTGTCAAATTACAATCTTTTTAACTTTAAATTTAATGCACCGCACCTCAACGACAAAATGACAGTCGCCATGCACCGCACGAGCGCGACTGAGTTTCAAGCGGGTAGAAGCCGGCTCGCCTCCGAGTTAGCTATCGGGCGTGAAACCGCCACCGGTGGCGCCATCGCGCGTGAAACCAAACTACTTCATTCGAGATTATTGATTTTTCTTTCAAAGATTTGGCTAGCGAAAGAGAGGAGACACAGACAGAGAGAAAAATACAGAAATAAAATAGTATTTCTAGAATTATTGGATTTCCGTTTAAAATTATTAATATGCGAGTTATGTCGTTAAGTTATAATATTTGAAAAAAGCAGTAAGAATAAAAGCAAATGGAAAAGTACAAAATAATTCAATCGGGATATTTTGCCATCGAACAAACTGAAAATTCCTATATAGTACGCGGGAAAAACTCTTGTATTACGAGCTAAAAATTACCGTGATATCCTGCGAAATTCAATATGAATAAAATAAGAACAAGTCGATATTGATATGGGAGATAGAAAAATTTACGTAGTTGCTGTTGCAAATTACACTATATTCTTCCCTATAACGCGTGTATAACATCGCGATTTTGAATAACCTGGCTATATATATTTTTCTAAAACTCGGAGCTCCTGTATTTCCTACTACCGAAACGTAGAAGAGATCGTACTCAAATTTCCCATACATAACAGCTTTTGAAATTGTCTATTTCCTGTACAAAAAAGTCGAACATTTTATTCGTAGTGGATTCTGCAAGATAAAAAGGATAGTCTTCTCTATAACGTCTATAACGTCGAGATTCTGAATTGGCAAACCGAATTACCTGGCTCTATATTAATTTCTAAAACTCGGAGCTCATGTATTTCCTACTACCGAAACGTAGAAGAGATCGTACTCAAATTTCCCATACATAACAGCTTTTGAAATTGTCTATTTCCTATAAAAAAAAAGTCGAACATTTTATCCGTAGTGGATTCTGCAAGATAAAAAGGATAGTCTTCTCTATAACGTCTATAACATCGAGATTCTGAATTGGCAAACCGAATTACCTGGCTCTATATTAATTTCTAAAACTCGGAGCTCATGTATTTCCTACTACCGAAACGTAGAAGAGATCGTACTGAAATTTTTTATACATAGCAGCTGTGGAAATTTTCTATCTCTTATAAAAAAGTCGAACATTTTATTCGTAGTGGATTCTGCAAGATAAAAAGGATAGTCTTCTCTATAACGTCTATAACATCGCGATTCTGAATTCGCAAACCGAATAACCTGGCTCTATATTAATTTCTAAAACTCGGAGCTCATGTATTTTCTACTACCGAAACGTAGAAGAGATCGTACTGAAATTTTTTATACATAGCAGCTGTGGAAATTTCCTATTTCCTATAAAAAAAATAGTCGAACATTTTATTCGTAGCGGATTCTGCAAGATAAAAAGGATAGTCTTCTCTATAACGTCTATAACATCGAGATTCTGAATTGGCAAACCGAATTACCTGGCTCTATATTAATTTCTAAAACTCGGAGCTCATGTATTTCCTACTACCGAAACGTAGAAGAGATCGTACTGAAATTTTTTATACATAGCAGCTGTGGAAATTTTCTATCTCTTATAAAAAAGTCGAACATTTTATTCGTAGTGGATTCTGCAAGATAAAAAGGATAGTCTTCTCTATAACGTCTATAACATCGAGATTCTGAATTGGCAAACCGAATTACCTGGCTCTATATCAATTTCTAAAACTCGGAGCTCATGTATTTCCTACTACCGAAACGTAGAAGAGATCGTACTGAAATTTTTTATACATAGCAGCTGTGGAAATTTTCTATCTCTTATAAAAAAGTCGAACATTTTATTCGTAGTGGATTCTGCAAGATAAAAAGGATAGTCTTCTCTATAACGTCTATAACATCGAGATTCTGAATTGGCAAACCGAATTACCTGGCTCTATATCAATTTCTAAAACTCGGAGCTCATGTATTTCCTACTACCGAAACGTAGAAGAGATCGTACTGAAATTTTTTATACATAGCAGCTGTGAGAATTTCCTATCTCGTATAAAAAAGTCGAACATTTTATTCGTAGTGGATTCTGCAAGATAAAAAGGATAGTCTTCTCTATAACGTCTATAACATCGAGATTCTGAATTGGCAAACCGAATTACCTGGCTCTATATCAATTTCTAAAACTCGGAGCTCATGTATTTCCTACTACCGAAACGTAGAAGAGATCGTACTGAAGATTTTCATACATAGCAGCTGTGGAAATTTCCTATTTGATTTTTTGTTCTACTCACCAATAACTGTTTTATTAATCAGCTACAAATCCAGAGATAATTCTCTATGCACTCACTACACTTATCGAACATCACTTATCATTGTTGAGGAAACATTCACGATTTACTGTCAGCTATAATAAATCAAGCTGAATTTGTCTGAATTCGAATTCACACTCACCGTTAGAATAAAGTCGAGACAAAAACTTTCAACTGGACTTCATTGCCGATTAAAATATAGCAACCTTGATCAATTTTCGATGCACTCATCACTATAATGAACTTACTAAGTCTCTGCAAATGGCTGAACTTACAGAATAATGCGAAATGAACCGTCAACGGTGACGGCTGGTTGATTTGTCATGGTTAATCAATCAGTTCTCGTTTTCCTACGTGTCCAATGATCAACGCACGTATGTATACCTTAAAATTGTTAAATATATCACTTTGACAAAGATTATCTATATACTTTTTGTCAAATTACAATCTTTTTAACTTTAAATTTAATGCACCGCACCTCAACGACAAAATGACAGTCGCCATGCACCGCACGAGCGCGACTGAGTTTCAAGCGGGTAGAAGCCGGCTCGCCTCCGAGTTAGCTATCGGGCGTGAAACCGCCACCGGTGGCGCCATCGCGCGTGAAACCAAACTACTTCATTCGAGATTATTGATTTTTCTTTCAAAGATTTGGCTAGCGAAAGAGAGGAGACACAGACAGAGAGAAAAATACAGAAATAAAATAGTATTTCTAGAATTATTGGATTTCCGTTTAAAATTATTAATATGCGAGTTATGTCGTTAAGTTATAATATTTGAAAAAAGCAGTAAGAATAAAAGCAAATGGAAAAGTACAAAATAATTCAATCGGGATATTTTGCCATCGAACAAACTGAAAATTCCTATATAGTACGCGGGAAAAACTCTTGTATTACGAGCTAAAAATTACCGTGATATCCTGCGAAATTCAATATGAATAAAATAAGAACAAGTCGATATTGATATGGGAGATAGAAAAATTTACGTAGTTGCTGTTGCAAATTACACTATATTCTTCCCTATAACGCGTGTATAACATCGCGATTTTGAATAACCTGGCTATATATATTTTTCTAAAACTCGGAGCTCCTGTATTTCCTACTACTGAAACGTAGAAGAGATCGTACTGAAATTTCCCATACATAACAGCTTTTGAAATTTTCTATTTCCTGTACAAAAAAGTCGAACATTTTATTCGTAGTGGATTCTGCAAGATAAAAAGGATAGTCTTCTCTATAACGTCTATAACGTCGAGATTCTGAATTGGCAAACCGAATTACCTGGCTCTATATTAATTTCTAAAACTCGGAGCTCATGTATTTCCTACTACCGAAACGTAGAAGAGATCGTACTGAAATTTTTTATACATAGCAGCTGTGGAAATTTTCTATCTCTTATAAAAAAGTCGAACATTTTATTCGTAGTGGATTCTGCAAGATAAAAAGGATAGTCTTCTCTATAACGTCTATAACATCGCGATTCTGAATTCGCAAACCGAATAACCTGGCTCTATATTAATTTCTAAAACTCGGAGCTCATGTATTTTCTACTACCGAAACGTAGAAGAGATCGTACTGAAATTTTTTATACATAGCAGCTGTGGAAATTTCCTATTTCCTATAAAAAAAATAGTCGAACATTTTATTCGTAGCGGATTCTGCAAGATAAAAAGGATAGTCTTCTCTATAACGTCTATAACATCGAGATTCTGAATTGGCAAACCGAATTACCTGGCTCTATATTAATTTCTAAAACTCGGAGCTCATGTATTTCCTACTACCGAAACGTAGAAGAGATCGTACTCAAATTTCCCATACATAACAGCTTTTGAAATTGTCTATTTCCTATAAAAAAAAAGTCGAACATTTTATCCGTAGTGGATTCTGCAAGATAAAAAGGATAGTCTTCTCTATAACGTCTATAACATCGAGATTCTGAATTGGCAAACCGAATTACCTGGCTCTATATTAATTTCTAAAACTCGGAGCTCATGTATTTCCTACTACCGAAACGTAGAAGAGATCGTACTCAAATTTCCCATACATAACAGCTTTTGAAATTGTCTATTTCCTATAAAAAAAAAGTCGAACATTTTATCCGTAGTGGATTCTGCAAGATAAAAAGGATAGTCTTCTCTATAACGTCTATAACATCGAGATTCTGAATTGGCAAACCGAATTACCTGGCTCTATATTAATTTCTAAAACTCGGAGCTCATGTATTTCCTACTACCGAAACGTAGAAGAGATCGTACTGAAATTTTTTATACATAGCAGCTGTGGAAATTTTCTATCTCTTATAAAAAAGTCGAACATTTTATTCGTAGTGGATTCTGCAAGATAAAAAGGATAGTCTTCTCTATAACGTCTATAACATCGCGATTCTGAATTCGCAAACCGAATAACCTGGCTCTATATTAATTTCTAAAACTCGGAGCTCATGTATTTTCTACTACCGAAACGTAGAAGAGATCGTACTGAAATTTTTTATACATAGCAGCTGTGGAAATTTCCTATTTCCTATAAAAAAAATAGTCGAACATTTTATTCGTAGCGGATTCTGCAAGATAAAAAGGATAGTCTTCTCTATAACGTCTATAACATCGAGATTCTGAATTGGCAAACCGAATTACCTGGCTCTATATTAATTTCTAAAACTCGGAGCTCATGTATTTCCTACTACCGAAACGTAGAAGAGATCGTACTGAAATTTTTTATACATAGCAGCTGTGGAAATTTTCTATCTCTTATAAAAAAGTCGAACATTTTATTCGTAGTGGATTCTGCAAGATAAAAAGGATAGTCTTCTCTATAACGTCTATAACATCGAGATTCTGAATTGGCAAACCGAATTACCTGGCTCTATATCAATTTCTAAAACTCGGAGCTCATGTATTTCCTACTACCGAAACGTAGAAGAGATCGTACTGAAATTTTTTATACATAGCAGCTGTGAGAATTTCCTATCTCGTATAAAAAAGTCGAACATTTTATTCGTAGTGGATTCTGCAAGATAAAAAGGATAGTCTTCTCTATAACGTCTATAACATCGAGATTCTGAATTGGCAAACCGAATTACCTGGCTCTATATCAATTTCTAAAACTCGGAGCTCATGTATTTCCTACTACCGAAACGTAGAAGAGATCGTACTGAAGATTTTCATACATAGCAGCTGTGGAAATTTCCTATTTGATTTTTTGTTCTACTCACCAATAACTGTTTTATTAATCAGCTACAAATCCAGAGATAATTCTCTATGCACTCACTACACTTATCGAACATCACTTATCATTGTTGAGGAAACATTCACGATTTACTGTCAGCTATAATAAATCAAGCTGAATTTGTCTGAATTCGAATTCACACTCACCGTTAGAATAAAGTCGAGACAAAAACTTTCAACTGGACTTCATTGCCGATTAAAATATAGCAACCTTGATCAATTTTCGATGCACTCATCACTATAATGAACTTACTAAGTCTCTGCAAATGGCTGAACTTACAGAATAATGCGAAATGAACCGTCAACGGTGACGGCTGGTTGATTTGTCATGGTTAATCAATCAGTTCTCGTTTTCCTACGTGTCCAATGATCAACGCACGTATGTATACCTTAAAATTGTTAAATATATCACTTTGACAAAGATTATCTATATACTTTTTGTCAAATTACAATCTTTTTAACTTTAAATTTAATGCACCGCACCTCAACGACAAAATGACAGTCGCCATGCACCGCACGAGCGCGACTGAGTTTCAAGCGGGTAGAAGCCGGCTCGCCTCCGAGTTAGCTATCGGGCGTGAAACCGCCACCGGTGGCGCCATCGCGCGTGAAACCAAACTACTTCATTCGAGATTATTGATTTTTCTTTCAAAGATTTGGCTAGCGAAAGAAAGGAGACACAGACAGAGAGAAAAATACAGAAATAAAATAGTATTTCTAGAATTATTGGATTTCCGTTTAAAATTATTAATATGCGAGTTATGTCGTTAAGTTATAATATTTGAAAAAAGCAGTAAGAATAAAAGCAAATGGAAAAGTACAAAATAATTCAATCGGGATATTTTGCCATCGAACAAACTGAAAATTCCTATATAGTACGCGGGAAAAACTCTTGTATTACGAGCTAAAAATTACCGTGATATCCTGCGAAATTCAATATGAATAAAATAAGAACAAGTCGATATTGATATGGGAGATAGAAAAATTTACGTAGTTGCTGTTGCAAATTACACTATATTCTTCCCTATAACGCGTGTATAACATCGCGATTTTGAATAACCTGGCTATATATATTTTTCTAAAACTCGGAGCTCCTGTATTTCCTACTACTGAAACGTAGAAGAGATCGTACTGAAATTTCCCATACATAACAGCTTTTGAAATTTTCTATTTCCTGTACAAAAAAGTCGAACATTTTATTCGTAGTGGATTCTGCAAGATAAAAAGGATAGTCTTCTCTATAACGTCTATAACGTCGAGATTCTGAATTGGCAAACCGAATTACCTGGCTCTATATTAATTTCTAAAACTCGGAGCTCATGTATTTCCTACTACCGAAACGTAGAAGAGATCGTACTGAAATTTTTTATACATAGCAGCTGTGGAAATTTTCTATCTCTTATAAAAAAGTCGAACATTTTATTCGTAGTGGATTCTGCAAGATAAAAAGGATAGTCTTCTCTATAACGTCTATAACATCGCGATTCTGAATTCGCAAACCGAATAACCTGGCTCTATATTAATTTCTAAAACTCGGAGCTCATGTATTTTCTACTACCGAAACGTAGAAGAGATCGTACTGAAATTTTTTATACATAGCAGCTGTGGAAATTTCCTATTTCCTATAAAAAAAATAGTCGAACATTTTATTCGTAGCGGATTCTGCAAGATAAAAAGGATAGTCTTCTCTATAACGTCTATAACATCGAGATTCTGAATTGGCAAACCGAATTACCTGGCTCTATATTAATTTCTAAAACTCGGAGCTCATGTATTTCCTACTACCGAAACGTAGAAGAGATCGTACTCAAATTTCCCATACATAACAGCTTTTGAAATTGTCTATTTCCTATAAAAAAAAAGTCGAACATTTTATCCGTAGTGGATTCTGCAAGATAAAAAGGATAGTCTTCTCTATAACGTCTATAACATCGAGATTCTGAATTGGCAAACCGAATTACCTGGCTCTATATTAATTTCTAAAACTCGGAGCTCATGTATTTCCTACTACCGAAACGTAGAAGAGATCGTACTCAAATTTCCCATACATAACAGCTTTTGAAATTGTCTATTTCCTATAAAAAAAAAGTCGAACATTTTATCCGTAGTGGATTCTGCAAGATAAAAAGGATAGTCTTCTCTATAACGTCTATAACATCGAGATTCTGAATTGGCAAACCGAATTACCTGGCTCTATATTAATTTCTAAAACTCGGAGCTCATGTATTTCCTACTACCGAAACGTAGAAGAGATCGTACTGAAATTTTTTATACATAGCAGCTGTGGAAATTTTCTATCTCTTATAAAAAAGTCGAACATTTTATTCGTAGTGGATTCTGCAAGATAAAAAGGATAGTCTTCTCTATAACGTCTATAACATCGCGATTCTGAATTCGCAAACCGAATAACCTGGCTCTATATTAATTTCTAAAACTCGGAGCTCATGTATTTTCTACTACCGAAACGTAGAAGAGATCGTACTGAAATTTTTTATACATAGCAGCTGTGGAAATTTCCTATTTCCTATAAAAAAAATAGTCGAACATTTTATTCGTAGCGGATTCTGCAAGATAAAAAGGATAGTCTTCTCTATAACGTCTATAACATCGAGATTCTGAATTGGCAAACCGAATTACCTGGCTCTATATCAATTTCTAAAACTCGGAGCTCATGTATTTCCTACTACCGAAACGTAGAAGAGATCGTACTGAAATTTTTTATACATAGCAGCTGTGAGAATTTCCTATCTCGTATAAAAAAGTCGAACATTTTATTCGTAGTGGATTCTGCAAGATAAAAAGGATAGTCTTCTCTATAACGTCTATAACATCGAGATTCTGAATTGGCAAACCGAATTACCTGGCTCTATATTAATTTCTAAAACTCGGAGCTCATGTATTTCCTACTACCGAAACGTAGAAGAGATCGTACTCAAATTTCCCATACATAACAGCTTTTGAAATTGTCTATTTCCTATAAAAAAAAAGTCGAACATTTTATTCGTAGTGGATTCTGCAAGATAAAAAGGATAGTCTTCTCTATAACGTCTATAACATCGAGATTCTGAATTGGCAAACCGAATTACCTGGCTCTATATTAATTTCTAAAACTCGGAGCTCATGTATTTCCTACTACCGAAACGTAGAAGAGATCGTACTCAAATTTCCCATACATAACAGCTTTTGAAATTGTCTATTTCCTATAAAAAAAAAGTCGAACATTTTATTCGTAGTGGATTCTGCAAGATAAAAAGGATAGTCTTCTCTATAACGTCTATAACATCGAGATTCTGAATTGGCAAACCGAATTACCTGGCTCTATATTAATTTCTAAAACTCGGAGCTCATGTATTTCCTACTACCGAAACGTAGAAGAGATCGTACTCAAATTTCCCATACATAACAGCTTTTGAAATTGTCTATTTCCTATAAAAAAAAAGTCGAACATTTTATTCGTAGTGGATTCTGCAAGATAAAAAGGATAGTCTTCTCTATAACGTCTATAACATCGAGATTCTGAATTGGCAAACCGAATTACCTGGCTCTATATTAATTTCTAAAACTCGGAGCTCATGTATTTCCTACTACCGAAACGTAGAAGAGATCGTACTCAAATTTCCCATACATAACAGCTTTTGAAATTGTCTATTTCCTATAAAAAAAAAGTCGAACATTTTATTCGTAGTGGATTCTGCAAGATAAAAAGGATAGTCTTCTCTATAACGTCTATAACATCGAGATTCTGAATTGGCAAACCGAATTACCTGGCTCTATATTAATTTCTAAAACTCGGAGCTCATGTATTTCCTACTACCGAAACGTAGAAGAGATCGTACTCAAATTTCCCATACATAACAGCTTTTGAAATTGTCTATTTCCTATAAAAAAAAAAGTCGAACATTTTATTCGTAGCGGATTCTGCAAGATAAAAAGGATAGTCTTCTCTATAACGTCTATAACATCGAGATTCTGAATTGGCAAACCGAATTACCTGGCTCTATATTAATTTCTAAAACTCGGAGCTCATGTATTTCCTACTACCGAAACGTAGAAGAGATCGTACTGAAGATTTTCATACATAGCAGCTGTGGAAATTTCCTATTTGATTTTTTGTTCTACTCACCAATAACTGTTTTATTAATCAGCTACAAATCCAGAGATAATTCTCTATGCACTCACTACACTTATCGAACATCACTTATCATTGTTGAGGAAACATTCACGATTTACTGTCAGCTATAATAAATCAAGCTGAATTTGTCTGAATTCGAATTCACACTCACCGTTAGAATAAAGTCGAGACAAAAACTTTCAACTGGACTTCATTGCCGATTAAAATATAGCAACCTTGATCAATTTTCGATGCACTCATCACTATAATGAACTTACTAAGTCTCTGCAAATGGCTGAACTTACAGAATAATGCGAAATGAACCGTCAACGGTGACGGCTGGTTGATTTGTCATGGTTAATCAATCAGTTCTCGTTTTCCTACGTGTCCAATGATCAACGCACGTATGTATACCTTAAAATTGTTAAATATATCACTTTGACAAAGATTATCTATATACTTTTCGTCAAATTACAATCTTTTTAACTTTAAATTTAATGCACCGCACCTCAACGACAAAATGACAGTCGCCATGCACCGCACGAGCGCGACTGAGTTTCAAGCGGGTAGAAGCCGGCTCGCCTCCGAGTTAGCTATCGGGCGTGAAACCGCCACCGGTGGCGCCATCGCGCGTGAAACCAAACTACTTCATTCGAGATTATTGATTTTTCTTTCAAAGATTTGGCTAGCGAAAGAGAGGAGACACAGACAGAGAGAAAAATACAGAAATAAAATAGTATTTCTAGAATTATTGGATTTCCGTTTAAAATTATTAATATGCGAGTTATGTCGTTAAGTTATAATATTTGAAAAAAGCAGTAAGAATAAAAGCAAATGGAAAAGTACAAAATAATTCAATCGGGATATTTTGCCATCGAACAAACTGAAAATTCCTATATAGTACGCGGGAAAAACTCTTGTATTACGAGCTAAAAATTACCGTGATATCCTGCGAAATTCAATATGAATAAAATAAGAACAAGTCGATATTGATATGGGAGATAGAAAAATTTACGTAGTTGCTGTTGCAAATTACACTATATTCTTCCCTATAACGCGTGTATAACATCGCGATTTTGAATAACCTGGCTATATATATTTTTCTAAAACTCGGAGCTCCTGTATTTCCTACTACTGAAACGTAGAAGAGATCGTACTGAAATTTCCCATACATAACAGCTTTTGAAATTTTCTATTTCCTGTACAAAAAAGTCGAACATTTTATTCGTAGTGGATTCTGCAAGATAAAAAGGATAGTCTTCTCTATAACGTCTATAACGTCGAGATTCTGAATTGGCAAACCGAATTACCTGGCTCTATATTAATTTCTAAAACTCGGAGCTCATGTATTTCCTACTACCGAAACGTAGAAGAGATCGTACTGAAATTTTTTATACATAGCAGCTGTGGAAATTTTCTATCTCTTATAAAAAAGTCGAACATTTTATTCGTAGTGGATTCTGCAAGATAAAAAGGATAGTCTTCTCTATAACGTCTATAACATCGCGATTCTGAATTCGCAAACCGAATAACCTGGCTCTATATTAATTTCTAAAACTCGGAGCTCATGTATTTTCTACTACCGAAACGTAGAAGAGATCGTACTGAAATTTTTTATACATAGCAGCTGTGGAAATTTCCTATTTCCTATAAAAAAAATAGTCGAACATTTTATTCGTAGCGGATTCTGCAAGATAAAAAGGATAGTCTTCTCTATAACGTCTATAACATCGAGATTCTGAATTGGCAAACCGAATTACCTGGCTCTATATTAATTTCTAAAACTCGGAGCTCATGTATTTCCTACTACCGAAACGTAGAAGAGATCGTACTCAAATTTCCCATACATAACAGCTTTTGAAATTGTCTATTTCCTATAAAAAAAAAGTCGAACATTTTATCCGTAGTGGATTCTGCAAGATAAAAAGGATAGTCTTCTCTATAACGTCTATAACATCGAGATTCTGAATTGGCAAACCGAATTACCTGGCTCTATATTAATTTCTAAAACTCGGAGCTCATGTATTTCCTACTACCGAAACGTAGAAGAGATCGTACTGAAATTTTTTATACATAGCAGCTGTGGAAATTTTCTATCTCTTATAAAAAAGTCGAACATTTTATTCGTAGTGGATTCTGCAAGATAAAAAGGATAGTCTTCTCTATAACGTCTATAACATCGAGATTCTGAATTGGCAAACCGAATTACCTGGCTCTATATCAATTTCTAAAACTCGGAGCTCATGTATTTCCTACTACCGAAACGTAGAAGAGATCGTACTGAAATTTTTTATACATAGCAGCTGTGAGAATTTCCTATCTCGTATAAAAAAGTCGAACATTTTATTCGTAGTGGATTCTGCAAGATAAAAAGGATAGTCTTCTCTATAACGTCTATAACATCGAGATTCTGAATTGGCAAACCGAATTACCTGGCTCTATATCAATTTCTAAAACTCGGAGCTCATGTATTTCCTACTACCGAAACGTAGAAGAGATCGTACTGAAGATTTTCATACATAGCAGCTGTGGAAATTTCCTATTTGATTTTTTGTTCTACTCACCAATAACTGTTTTATTAATCAGCTACAAATCCAGAGATAATTCTCTATGCACTCACTACACTTATCGAACATCACTTATCATTGTTGAGGAAACATTCACGATTTACTGTCAGCTATAATAAATCAAGCTGAATTTGTCTGAATTCGAATTCACACTCACCGTTAGAATAAAGTCGAGACAAAAACTTTCAACTGGACTTCATTGCCGATTAAAATATAGCAACCTTGATCAATTTTCGATGCACTCATCACTATAATGAACTTACTAAGTCTCTGCAAATGGCTGAACTTACAGAATAATGCGAAATGAACCGTCAACGGTGACGGCTGGTTGATTTGTCATGGTTAATCAATCAGTTCTCGTTTTCCTACGTGTCCAATGATCAACGCACGTATGTATACCTTAAAATTGTTAAATATATCACTTTGACAAAGATTATCTATATACTTTTCGTCAAATTACAATCTTTTTAACTTTAAATTTAATGCACCGCACCTCAACGACAAAATGACAGTCGCCATGCACCGCACGAGCGCGACTGAGTTTCAAGCGGGTAGAAGCCGGCTCGCCTCCGAGTTAGCTATCGGGCGTGAAACCGCCACCGGTGGCGCCATCGCGCGTGAAACCAAACTACTTCATTCGAGATTATTGATTTTTCTTTCAAAGATTTGGCTAGCGAAAGAGAGGAGACACAGACAGAGAGAAAAATACAGAAATAAAATAGTATTTCTAGAATTATTGGATTTCCGTTTAAAATTATTAATATGCGAGTTATGTCGTTAAGTTATAATATTTGAAAAAAGCAGTAAGAATAAAAGCAAATGGAAAAGTACAAAATAATTCAATCGGGATATTTTGCCATCGAACAAACTGAAAATTCCTATATAGTACGCGGGAAAAACTCTTGTATTACGAGCTAAAAATTACCGTGATATCCTGCGAAATTCAATATGAATAAAATAAGAACAAGTCGATATTGATATGGGAGATAGAAAAATTTACGTAGTTGCTGTTGCAAATTACACTATATTCTTCCCTATAACGCGTGTATAACATCGCGATTTTGAATAACCTGGCTATATATATTTTTCTAAAACTCGGAGCTCCTGTATTTCCTACTACTGAAACGTAGAAGAGATCGTACTGAAATTTCCCATACATAACAGCTTTTGAAATTTTCTATTTCCTGTACAAAAAAGTCGAACATTTTATTCGTAGTGGATTCTGCAAGATAAAAAGGATAGTCTTCTCTATAACGTCTATAACGTCGAGATTCTGAATTGGCAAACCGAATTACCTGGCTCTATATTAATTTCTAAAACTCGGAGCTCATGTATTTCCTACTACCGAAACGTAGAAGAGATCGTACTCAAATTTCCCATACATAACAGCTTTTGAAATTGTCTATTTCCTATAAAAAAAAAGTCGAACATTTTATCCGTAGTGGATTCTGCAAGATAAAAAGGATAGTCTTCTCTATAACGTCTATAACATCGCGATTCTGAATTCGCAAACCGAATAACCTGGCTCTATATTAATTTCTAAAACTCGGAGCTCATGTATTTTCTACTACCGAAACGTAGAAGAGATCGTACTGAAATTTTTTATACATAGCAGCTGTGGAAATTTCCTATTTCCTATAAAAAAAATAGTCGAACATTTTATTCGTAGCGGATTCTGCAAGATAAAAAGGATAGTCTTCTCTATAACGTCTATAACATCGAGATTCTGAATTGGCAAACCGAATTACCTGGCTCTATATTAATTTCTAAAACTCGGAGCTCATGTATTTCCTACTACCGAAACGTAGAAGAGATCGTACTGAAATTTTTTATACATAGCAGCTGCCGGAATTTCCTATTTCCTACAAAAAAAAAGTCGAACATTTTATTCGTAGTGGATTCTGCAAGATAAAAAGGATAGTCTTCTCTATAACGTCTATAACATCGAGATTCTGAATTGGCAAACCGAATTACCTGGCTCTATATTAATTTCTAAAACTCGGAGCTCATGTATTTCCTACTACCGAAACGTAGAAGAGATCGTACTCAAATTTCCCATACATAACAGCTTTTGAAATTGTCTATTTCCTATAAAAAAAAAGTCGAACATTTTATTCGTAGTGGATTCTGCAAGATAAAAAGGATAGTCTTCTCTATAACGTCTATAACATCGAGATTCTGAATTGGCAAACCGAATTACCTGGCTCTATATTAATTTCTAAAACTCGGAGCTCATGTATTTCCTACTACCGAAACGTAGAAGAGATCGTACTGAAATTTTTTATACATAGCAGCTGCCGGAATTTCCTATTTCCTACAAAAAAAAAGTCGAACATTTTATTCGTAGTGGATTCTGCAAGATAAAAAGGATAGTCTTCTCTATAACGTCTATAACATCGAGATTCTGAATTGGCAAACCGAATTACCTGGCTCTATATTAATTTCTAAAACTCGGAGCTCATGTATTTCCTACTACCGAAACGTAGAAGAGATCGTACTGAAGATTTTCATACATAGCAGCTGTGGAAATTTCCTATTTGATTTTTTGTTCTACTCACCAATAACTGTTTTATTAATCAGCTACAAATCCAGAGATAATTCTCTATGCACTCACTACACTTATCGAACATCACTTATCATTGTTGAGGAAACATTCACGATTTACTGTCAGCTATAATAAATCAAGCTGAATTTGTCTGAATTCGAATTCACACTCACCGTTAGAATAAAGTCGAGACAAAAACTTTCAACTGGACTTCATTGCCGATTAAAATATAGCAACCTTGATCAATTTTCGATGCACTCATCACTATAATGAACTTACTAAGTCTCTGCAAATGGCTGAACTTACAGAATAATGCGAAATGAACCGTCAACGGTGACGGCTGGTTGATTTGTCATGGTTAATCAATCAGTTCTCGTTTTCCTACGTGTCCAATGATCAACGCACGTATGTATACCTTAAAATTGTTAAATATATCACTTTGACAAAGATTATCTATATACTTTTCGTCAAATTACAATCTTTTTAACTTTAAATTTAATGCACCGCACCTCAACGACAAAATGACAGTCGCCATGCACCGCACGAGCGCGACTGAGTTTCAAGCGGGTAGAAGCCGGCTCGCCTCCGAGTTAGCTATCGGGCGTGAAACCGCCACCGGTGGCGCCATCGCGCGTGAAACCAAACTACTTCATTCGAGATTATTGATTTTTCTTTCAAAGATTTGGCTAGCGAAAGAGAGGAGACACAGACAGAGAGAAAAATACAGAAATAAAATAGTATTTCTAGAATTATTGGATTTCCGTTTAAAATTATTAATATGCGAGTTATGTCGTTAAGTTATAATATTTGAAAAAAGCAGTAAGAATAAAAGCAAATGGAAAAGTACAAAATAATTCAATCGGGATATTTTGCCATCGAACAAACTGAAAATTCCTATATAGTACGCGGGAAAAACTCTTGTATTACGAGCTAAAAATTACCGTGATATCCTGCGAAATTCAATATGAATAAAATAAGAACAAGTCGATATTGATATGGGAGATAGAAAAATTTACGTAGTTGCTGTTGCAAATTACACTATATTCTTCCCTATAACGCGTGTATAACATCGCGATTTTGAATAACCTGGCTCTATATTAATTTCTAAAACTCGGAGCTCATGTATTTTCTACTACCGAAACGTAGAAGAGATCGTACTGGAGATTTTCATACATAGCAGCTGTGGAAATTTATTATTTCCTATAAGAAAAAAGTCGAACATTTTATTCGTAGTGAATTCTGCAAGATCAAAAGGATAGTCTTCTCTATAACGTCTATAACGTCGAGATTCTGAATTGGCAAACCGAATTACCTGGCTCTATATTAATTTCTAAAACTCGGAGCTCATGTATTTCCTACTACCGAAACGTAGAAGAGATCGTACTGAAATTTTTTATACATAGCAGCTGTGGAAATTTTCTATCTCTTATAAAAAAGTCGAACATTTTATTCGTAGTGGATTCTGCAAGATAAAAAGGATAGTCTTCTCTATAACGTCTATAACATCGCGATTCTGAATTCGCAAACCGAATAACCTGGCTCTATATTAATTTCTAAAACTCGGAGCTCATGTATTTTCTACTACCGAAACGTAGAAGAGATCGTACTCAAATTTCCCATACATAACAGCTTTTGAAATTGTCTATTTCCTATGAAAAAAAAGGCGAACATTTTATCCGTAGTGGATTCTGCAAGATAAAAAGGATAGTCTTCTCTATAACGTCTATAACATCGAGATTCTCGATTGGCAAACCGAATTACCTGGCTCTATATTAATTTCTAAAACTCGGAGCTCATGTATTTCCTACTACCGAAACGTAGAAGAGATCGTACTGAAATTTTTTATACATAGCAGCTGTGGAAATTTTCTATCTCTTATAAAAAAGTCGAACATTTTATTCGTAGTGGATTCTGCAAGATAAAAAGGATAGTCTTCTCTATAACGTCTATAACATCGAGATTCTCGATTGGCAAACCGAATTACCTGGCTCTATATTAATTTCTAAAACTCGGAGCTCATGTATTTCCTACTACCGAAACGTAGAAGAGATCGTACTGAAATTTTTTATACATAGCAGCTGTGGAAATTTTCTATCTCTTATAAAAAAGTCGAACATTTTATTCGTAGTGGATTCTGCAAGATAAAAAGGATAGTCTTCTCTATAACGTCTATAACATCGAGATTCTGAATTGGCAAACCGAATTACCTGGCTCTGTATTAATTTCTAAAACTCGGAGCTCATGTATTTCCTACTACCGAAACGTAGAAGAGATCGTACTGAAATTTTTTATACATAGCAGCTGTGAGAATTTCCTATCTCGTATAAAAAAGTCGAACATTTTATTCGTAGTGGATTCTGCAAGATAAAAAGGATAATCTTCTCTATAACGTGCATAACATCGCGATTCTGGTTCTGGTTTTCGTACGTGTCCAATGATCAACGCACGTATACGTACGTACATTCATACACTGTTGGAAAAAATATGCCAATTTCAACTCATTTCGCATGTCCCATTAGGTCCACTAACTTTTTTTAGGTAATTTCACAGAAACATAGTATGTCATCCCTCAACATGTAATTTCGGTTGATATTTGTAGTTCCATTCCATGGGTCAACAAGACGTCATCAATTTGTTGAATTGAAATGATCAAATGTTCATAATGAATGACAGCTGAGTCAAATCAACTAAAAATACAGTTGAAATTGACATCTTTAGTTTTTATAACATAAACCATATGTTATTTCAAAGATTTAACATAAACATAAAGTTGTTTCTTTATTATTCTGAAGTTAACATAATAGATGTGTCAAGTTCTGTGTAATTATGTTAATAATAAATTTCAACATGGAATACCAGCCTAACCTAAATCGAATTCGTTAAATTGACATTCGAATAT
This sequence comes from Macrophya alboannulata, assembly GCA_949628255.1. Taxonomy (NCBI): domain Eukaryota; kingdom Metazoa; phylum Arthropoda; class Insecta; order Hymenoptera; family Tenthredinidae; genus Macrophya; species Macrophya alboannulata. The sequence goes on from OX451213.1 coordinate 32,865, forward strand.
GTATTGAATTAGCTATCATATTGTTAACTGCGAATTTGTTTGACAGTAACACAAAATTTTTCCAACAGTGTACCATAGAATTGTTAACTATATCACTTAGACAAAGATTATATATATACTTTTCGTCAAATTACAACGTTTTAACTCCAAATTTTAATGCACAGCAGCTCAACGGCAGAACGACCGCCGCCATGCACCGCTCGAGCGCGACTGAGTTTCAAGCGGGTAGAAGCTGGCTCGCCGCCGAGTTAGCCATCGGGCGTGAAACCGCCACCGGTGGCGCCATCGGGCGTGAAACCAAACTACTTCATTCGAGATTATTGATTTTTCTTTCAAAGATTTGGCTAGCGAAAGAGAGAGACACAGACAGAGAGAGAAATACAGAAATAAAATAGTATTTCTTGAATTATTGGATATCTGTTTAAAATTATTAATATGCGAGTTATTTCGTTAAGATATAATATTTGAAAAAAATAATAAGAATAAAAGCAAATGAAAAACTACAAAATAATTCGATCGGCATATTTTGCCATCGAACAAACTGAAAATTCCTATATAATACGTGGAAAAAACTCCTGTATTACGATCAAAAAATTACTTTGATATTTTGCAAAATTCACTATGGATAAAATACATACAAGACGATATTGATATGGGAGATAGGAAATTCACCCAGTTGCTGTTGCAAATTACACTATAATCTTTTCAAGAGACGGGCTTCCGGGCTTTTTTGTTCGCACCCGACGTCCCCTATTTTACGGAATTTTTTCAGATTTTTCCGACTCATTTTTTTCGATTTTTGTTTTTTTTTCGCGCCAAATTTTGAAAATCGATATCTTCGAAGCGGCTGGCGATCAAGAGACGGGCCAGAGGGCTTTTTCGTTCGCACCGACGTCCTCTATTTTACTGAATTTTTTCACATTTTTCCGACTCATTTTTTTCGATTTTTTTTTTTTTTTCGCGCCAAATTCCGAAAATCGTTAACTTCGAAGCGGCTGGAGATCAAGAGACGGGCCAAGGGGCACTTTTGTTCACACCGACGTTCTCTATGTTACTGAATTTTTTCAGATTTTTCCGACTCATTTTTATCGATTTTTGTTTTTACTTAGCGCCAAATTTTGAAAATCTATATCTTCGAAGCGGCTGGAGATCAAGAGACGGGCCAGGGGGCTTTTTCTTCGCACCGACGTCCTCTATTTTACTGAATTTTCTCAAATATTCCGCAGCAACGGCGGCGAACATGATAGCCGCCAATTATTTTCAAACCCGGATATCTCGCGAACCGTAGCTCCGATCGCTACGATCTCGATGTCGGTTTCGCATTCTGTATCCAAGGAGGTATAGCGTCTGAACACGACCGCGGGGTCGGATTTTCGACAGCGACCACGGAAGTCCTAAAAACCGGAAGCAACTTCCGTACCGGAAGGAGCAGCGGGTCGACTGATGCGATTCGTAGCTCCGGTTCGTCCACCAGATGCGTGTGAATTTTTTCAGATTTTTCCGAAGTCATTTTTCGAGTTTTTTTTTTCTCTCTTTGCGTCAAATTTTGAAAATCGATATCTCCGGAAAGGCTGGAGATCGAGCGACGGGCCAAGTGGCTTTTTTGTTCGCACCGACTTCTTCTGTTCTACTGAATTTTTTCAGATTTTTCCGACCAATTTTTTTTCGATTTTTGTTCTTATTTTCTCGCCAAACTTTAAAAATCGATATCTTCGAAACGGCTGGAGATCAAGAGACGGACCTGCAAACTTGTCTATAGATATGGATAGTCTTCTCTATAACGTCTATAACATCGAGATTCTGAATTGGCAAACCGAATTACCTGGCTCTATATTAATTTCTAAAACTCGGAGCTCATGTATTTTCTGCTACCGAAACGTAGAAGAGATCGTACTGAAATTTTTTACACATAGCAGCTGTGAGAATTTCTTATCTCGTATAAAAAAGTCGAACATTTTATTCGTAGTGGAGTCTGCAAGATAAAAAGGATGGTCGTCTCTATAACGTCTATAACATCGAGATTCTGAATTGGCAAACCGAATTACCTGGCTCTATATTAATTTCTAAAACTCGGAGCTCATGTATTTCCTACTACCGAAACGTACTAGAAGAGATCGTACTGAAATTTTTTATACATAGCAGCTGTGGGAATTTCCTATTTCCTATAAAAAAAAAAGTCGAACATTTTATTCGGAGTGGATTCTGCAAGATAAAAAGGATAGTCTTCTCTATAACGTCTATGACATCGAGATTCTGAATCGGCAAACCGAATTACCTGGCTGTATATTAATTTCTAAAACTCGGAGCTCATGTATTTCCTACTACCGAAACGTAGGGGAGATCGTACTGAAATTTTTTATACATAGCAGCTGTGAGAATTTCCTATCTCGTATGAAAAAGTCGAACATTTTATTCGGAGTGGATTCTGCAAGATAAAAAGGATAGTCTATTCTTTAACGTCTATAACATCGAGATTCTGAATTGGCAAACCGAATTACCTGGCTCTATATTAATTTCTAAAACTCGGAGCTCATGTATTTCCTACTACCGAAACGTAGAAGAGATCGTACTGAAGATTTTCATACATAGCAGCTGTGGAAATTTCTTATTTCCGATAAAAAAAAAGTCGAACATTTTATTCGTAGTGGATTCTGCAAGATAAAAAGGATAGTCTTCTCTGTAAGGTGTATAAGATCGAGATTCTGAATTGGCAAACCGAATTACCTGGCTCTACATTAATTTCTAAAACTCGGAGCTCATGTATTTCCTACTACCGAAACGTAGAAGAGATCGTACTGAAATTTTTTATACATAGCAGCTGTGAGAATTTCCTATCTCGTATAAAAAAGTCGAACATTTTATTCGTAGTGGATTCTGCAAGATAAAAAGGATAGTCTTCTCTATAACGTCTATAACATCGAGATTCTGAATTGGCAAACCGAATTACCTGGCTCTATATTAATTTCTAAAACTCGGAGCTCATGTATTTCCTACTACCGAAACGTAGAAGAGATCGTACTGAAGATTTTCATACATAGCAGCTGTGGAAATTTCCTATTTGATTTTTTGTTCTACTCACCAATAACTGTTTTATTAATCAGCTACAAATCCAGAGATAATTCTCTATGCACTCACTACACTTATCGAACATCACTTATCATTGTTGAGGAAACATTCACGATTTACTGTCAGCTATAATAAATCAAGCTGAATTTGTCTGAATTCGAATTCACACTCACCGTTAGAATAAAGTCGAGACAAAAACTTTCAACTGGACTTCATTGCCGATTAAAATATAGCAACCTTGATCAATTTTCGATGCACTCATCACTATAATGAACTTACTAAGTCTCTGCAAATGGCTGAACTTACAGAATAATGCGAAATGAACCGTCAACGGTGACGGCTGGTTGATTTGTCATGGTTAATCAATCAGTTCTCGTTTTCCTACGTGTCCAATGATCAACGCACGTATGTATACCTTAAAATTGTTAAATATATCACTTTGACAAAGATTATCTATATACTTTTTGTCAAATTACAATCTTTTTAACTTTAAATTTAATGCACCGCACCTCAACGACAAAATGACAGTCGCCATGCACCGCACGAGCGCGACTGAGTTTCAAGCGGGTAGAAGCCGGCTCGCCTCCGAGTTAGCTATCGGGCGTGAAACCGCCACCGGTGGCGCCATCGCGCGTGAAACCAAACTACTTCATTCGAGATTATTGATTTTTCTTTCAAAGATTTGGCTAGCGAAAGAGAGGAGACACAGACAGAGAGAAAAATACAGAAATAAAATAGTATTTCTAGAATTATTGGATTTCCGTTTAAAATTATTAATATGCGAGTTATGTCGTTAAGTTATAATATTTGAAAAAAGCAGTAAGAATAAAAGCAAATGGAAAAGTACAAAATAATTCAATCGGGATATTTTGCCATCGAACAAACTGAAAATTCCTATATAGTACGCGGGAAAAACTCTTGTATTACGAGCTAAAAATTACCGTGATATCCTGCGAAATTCAATATGAATAAAATAAGAACAAGTCGATATTGATATGGGAGATAGAAAAATTTACGTAGTTGCTGTTGCAAATTACACTATATTCTTCCCTATAACGCGTGTATAACATCGCGATTTTGAATAACCTGGCTATATATATTTTTCTAAAACTCGGAGCTCCTGTATTTCCTACTACTGAAACGTAGAAGAGATCGTACTGAAATTTCCCATACATAACAGCTTTTGAAATTTTCTATTTCCTGTACAAAAAAGTCGAACATTTTATTCGTAGTGGATTCTGCAAGATAAAAAGGATAGTCTTCTCTATAACGTCTATAACGTCGAGATTCTGAATTGGCAAACCGAATTACCTGGCTCTATATTAATTTCTAAAACTCGGAGCTCATGTATTTCCTACTACCGAAACGTAGAAGAGATCGTACTGAAATTTTTTATACATAGCAGCTGTGGAAATTTCCTATTTCCTATAAAAAAAATAGTCGAACATTTTATTCGTAGCGGATTCTGCAAGATAAAAAGGATAGTCTTCTCTATAACGTCTATAACATCGAGATTCTGAATTGGCAAACCGAATTACCTGGCTCTATATTAATTTCTAAAACTCGGAGCTCATGTATTTCCTACTACCGAAACGTAGAAGAGATCGTACTCAAATTTCCCATACATAACAGCTTTTGAAATTGTCTATTTCCTATAAAAAAAAAGTCGAACATTTTATCCGTAGTGGATTCTGCAAGATAAAAAGGATAGTCTTCTCTATAACGTCTATAACATCGAGATTCTGAATTGGCAAACCGAATTACCTGGCTCTATATTAATTTCTAAAACTCGGAGCTCATGTATTTCCTACTACCGAAACGTAGAAGAGATCGTACTGAAATTTTTTATACATAGCAGCTGTGGAAATTTCCTATTTCCTATAAAAAAAATAGTCGAACATTTTATTCGTAGCGGATTCTGCAAGATAAAAAGGATAGTCTTCTCTATAACGTCTATAACATCGAGATTCTGAATTGGCAAACCGAATTACCTGGCTCTATATTAATTTCTAAAACTCGGAGCTCATGTATTTCCTACTACCGAAACGTAGAAGAGATCGTACTGGAGATTTTCATACATAGCAGCTGTGGAAATTTATTATTTCCTATAAGAAAAAAGTCGAACATTTTATTCGTAGCGGATTCTGCAAGATAAAAAGGATAGTCTTCTCTATAACGTCTATAACATCGAGATTCTGTATTGGCAAACCGAATTACCTGGCTCTATATTAATTTCTAAAACTCGGAGCTCATGTATTTCCTACTACCGAAACGTAGAAGAGATCGTACTCAAATTTCCCATACATAACAGCTTTTGAAATTGTCTATTTCCTATAAAAAAAAAGTCGAACATTTTATCCGTAGTGGATTCTGCAAGATAAAAAGGATAGTCTTCTCTATAACGTCTATAACATCGAGATTCTGAATTGGCAAACCGAATTACCTGGCTCTATATTAATTTCTAAAACTCGGAGCTCATGTATTTCCTACTACCGAAACGTAGAAGAGATCGTACTGAAATTTTTTATACATAGCAGCTGTGGAAATTTCCTATTTCCTATAAAAAAAATAGTCGAACATTTTATTCGTAGCGGATTCTGCAAGATAAAAAGGATAGTCTTCTCTATAACGTCTATAACATCGAGATTCTGAATTGGCAAACCGAATTACCTGGCTCTATATTAATTTCTAAAACTCGGAGCTCATGTATTTCCTACTACCGAAACGTAGAAGAGATCGTACTGGAGATTTTCATACATAGCAGCTGTGGAAATTTATTATTTCCTATAAGAAAAAAGTCGAACATTTTATTCGTAGCGGATTCTGCAAGATAAAAAGGATAGTCTTCTCTATAACGTCTATAACATCGAGATTCTGAATTGGCAAACCGAATTACCTGGCTCTATATTAATTTCTAAAACTCGGAGCTCATGTATTTCCTACTACCGAAACGTAGAAGAGATCGTACTGAAATTTTTTATACATAGCAGCTGTGGAAATTTCCTATTTCCTATAAAAAAAATAGTCGAACATTTTATTCGTAGCGGATTCTGCAAGATAAAAAGGATAGTCTTCTCTATAACGTCTATAACATCGAGATTCTGAATTGGCAAACCGAATTACCTGGCTCTATATTAATTTCTAAAACTCGGAGCTCATGTATTTCCTACTACCGAAACGTAGAAGAGATCGTACTGAAATTTTTTATACATAGCAGCTGTGGAAATTTTCTATCTCTTATAAAAAAGTCGAACATTTTATTCGTAGTGGATTCTGCAAGATAAAAAGGATAGTCTTCTCTATAACGTCTATAACATCGAGATTCTGAATTGGCAAACCGAATTACCTGGCTCTATATCAATTTCTAAAACTCGGAGCTCATGTATTTCCTACTACCGAAACGTAGAAGAGATCGTACTGAAATTTTTTATACATAGCAGCTGTGAGAATTTCCTATCTCGTATAAAAAAGTCGAACATTTTATTCGTAGTGGATTCTGCAAGATAAAAAGGATAGTCTTCTCTATAACGTCTATAACATCGAGATTCTGAATTGGCAAACCGAATTACCTGGCTCTATATCAATTTCTAAAACTCGGAGCTCATGTATTTCCTACTACCGAAACGTAGAAGAGATCGTACTGAAGATTTTCATACATAGCAGCTGTGGAAATTTCCTATTTGATTTTTTGTTCTACTCACCAATAACTGTTTTATTAATCAGCTACAAATCCAGAGATAATTCTCTATGCACTCACTACACTTATCGAACATCACTTATCATTGTTGAGGAAACATTCACGATTTACTGTCAGCTATAATAAATCAAGCTGAATTTGTCTGAATTCGAATTCACACTCACCGTTAGAATAAAGTCGAGACAAAAACTTTCAACTGGACTTCATTGCCGATTAAAATATAGCAACCTTGATCAATTTTCGATGCACTCATCACTATAATGAACTTACTAAGTCTCTGCAAATGGCTGAACTTACAGAATAATGCGAAATGAACCGTCAACGGTGACGGCTGGTTGATTTGTCATGGTTAATCAATCAGTTCTCGTTTTCCTACGTGTCCAATGATCAACGCACGTATGTATACCTTAAAATTGTTAAATATATCACTTTGACAAAGATTATCTATATACTTTTTGTCAAATTACAATCTTTTTAACTTTAAATTTAATGCACCGCACCTCAACGACAAAATGACAGTCGCCATGCACCGCACGAGCGCGACTGAGTTTCAAGCGGGTAGAAGCCGGCTCGCCTCCGAGTTAGCTATCGGGCGTGAAACCGCCACCGGTGGCGCCATCGCGCGTGAAACCAAACTACTTCATTCGAGATTATTGATTTTTCTTTCAAAGATTTGGCTAGCGAAAGAGAGGAGACACAGACAGAGAGAAAAATACAGAAATAAAATAGTATTTCTAGAATTATTGGATTTCCGTTTAAAATTATTAATATGCGAGTTATGTCGTTAAGTTATAATATTTGAAAAAAGCAGTAAGAATAAAAGCAAATGGAAAAGTACAAAATAATTCAATCGGGATATTTTGCCATCGAACAAACTGAAAATTCCTATATAGTACGCGGGAAAAACTCTTGTATTACGAGCTAAAAATTACCGTGATATCCTGCGAAATTCAATATGAATAAAATAAGAACAAGTCGATATTGATATGGGAGATAGAAAAATTTACGTAGTTGCTGTTGCAAATTACACTATATTCTTCCCTATAACGCGTGTATAACATCGCGATTTTGAATAACCTGGCTATATATATTTTTCTAAAACTCGGAGCTCCTGTATTTCCTACTACTGAAACGTAGAAGAGATCGTACTGAAATTTCCCATACATAACAGCTTTTGAAATTTTCTATTTCCTGTACAAAAAAGTCGAACATTTTATTCGTAGTGGATTCTGCAAGATAAAAAGGATAGTCTTCTCTATAACGTCTATAACGTCGAGATTCTGAATTGGCAAACCGAATTACCTGGCTCTATATTAATTTCTAAAACTCGGAGCTCATGTATTTCCTACTACCGAAACGTAGAAGAGATCGTACTCAAATTTCCCATACATAACAGCTTTTGAAATTGTCTATTTCCTATAAAAAAAAAGTCGAACATTTTATCCGTAGTGGATTCTGCAAGATAAAAAGGATAGTCTTCTCTATAACGTCTATAACATCGCGATTCTGAATTCGCAAACCGAATAACCTGGCTCTATATTAATTTCTAAAACTCGGAGCTCATGTATTTTCTACTACCGAAACGTAGAAGAGATCGTACTGAAATTTTTTATACATAGCAGCTGTGGAAATTTCCTATTTCCTATAAAAAAAATAGTCGAACATTTTATTCGTAGCGGATTCTGCAAGATAAAAAGGATAGTCTTCTCTATAACGTCTATAACATCGAGATTCTGAATTGGCAAACCGAATTACCTGGCTCTATATTAATTTCTAAAACTCGGAGCTCATGTATTTCCTACTACCGAAACGTAGAAGAGATCGTACTGGAGATTTTCATACATAGCAGCTGTGGAAATTTATTATTTCCTATAAGAAAAAAGTCGAACATTTTATTCGTAGCGGATTCTGCAAGATAAAAAGGATAGTCTTCTCTATAACGTCTATAACATCGAGATTCTGAATTGGCAAACCGAATTACCTGGCTCTATATTAATTTCTAAAACTCGGAGCTCATGTATTTCCTACTACCGAAACGTAGAAGAGATCGTACTGAAATTTTTTATACATAGCAGCTGCCGGAATTTCCTATTTCCTACAAAAAAAAAGTCGAACATTTTATTCGTAGTGGATTCTGCAAGATAAAAAGGATAGTCTTCTCTATAACGTCTATAACATCGAGATTCTGAATTGGCAAACCGAATTACCTGGCTCTATATTAATTTCTAAAACTCGGAGCTCATGTATTTCCTACTACCGAAACGTAGAAGAGATCGTACTCAAATTTCCCATACATAACAGCTTTTGAAATTGTCTATTTCCTATAAAAAAAAAGTCGAACATTTTATTCGTAGTGGATTCTGCAAGATAAAAAGGATAGTCTTCTCTATAACGTCTATAACATCGAGATTCTGAATTGGCAAACCGAATTACCTGGCTCTATATTAATTTCTAAAACTCGGAGCTCATGTATTTCCTACTACCGAAACGTAGAAGAGATCGTACTGAAATTTTTTATACATAGCAGCTGCCGGAATTTCCTATTTCCTACAAAAAAAAAGTCGAACATTTTATTCGTAGTGGATTCTGCAAGATAAAAAGGATAGTCTTCTCTATAACGTCTATAACATCGAGATTCTGAATTGGCAAACCGAATTACCTGGCTCTATATTAATTTCTAAAACTCGGAGCTCATGTATTTCCTACTACCGAAACGTAGAAGAGATCGTACTGAAGATTTTCATACATAGCAGCTGTGGAAATTTCCTATTTGATTTTTTGTTCTACTCACCAATAACTGTTTTATTAATCAGCTACAAATCCAGAGATAATTCTCTATGCACTCACTACACTTATCGAACATCACTTATCATTGTTGAGGAAACATTCACGATTTACTGTCAGCTATAATAAATCAAGCTGAATTTGTCTGAATTCGAATTCACACTCACCGTTAGAATAAAGTCGAGACAAAAACTTTCAACTGGACTTCATTGCCGATTAAAATATAGCAACCTTGATCAATTTTCGATGCACTCATCACTATAATGAACTTACTAAGTCTCTGCAAATGGCTGAACTTACAGAATAATGCGAAATGAACCGTCAACGGTGACGGCTGGTTGATTTGTCATGGTTAATCAATCAGTTCTCGTTTTCCTACGTGTCCAATGATCAACGCACGTATGTATACCTTAAAATTGTTAAATATATCACTTTGACAAAGATTATCTATATACTTTTCGTCAAATTACAATCTTTTTAACTTTAAATTTAATGCACCGCACCTCAACGACAAAATGACAGTCGCCATGCACCGCACGAGCGCGACTGAGTTTCAAGCGGGTAGAAGCCGGCTCGCCTCCGAGTTAGCTATCGGGCGTGAAACCGCCACCGGTGGCGCCATCGCGCGTGAAACCAAACTACTTCATTCGAGATTATTGATTTTTCTTTCAAAGATTTGGCTAGCGAAAGAGAGGAGACACAGACAGAGAGAAAAATACAGAAATAAAATAGTATTTCTAGAATTATTGGATTTCCGTTTAAAATTATTAATATGCGAGTTATGTCGTTAAGTTATAATATTTGAAAAAAGCAGTAAGAATAAAAGCAAATGGAAAAGTACAAAATAATTCAATCGGGATATTTTGCCATCGAACAAACTGAAAATTCCTATATAGTACGCGGGAAAAACTCTTGTATTACGAGCTAAAAATTACCGTGATATCCTGCGAAATTCAATATGAATAAAATAAGAACAAGTCGATATTGATATGGGAGATAGAAAAATTTACGTAGTTGCTGTTGCAAATTACACTATATTCTTCCCTATAACGCGTGTATAACATCGCGATTTTGAATAACCTGGCTCTATATTAATTTCTAAAACTCGGAGCTCATGTATTTTCTACTACCGAAACGTAGAAGAGATCGTACTGGAGATTTTCATACATAGCAGCTGTGGAAATTTATTATTTCCTATAAGAAAAAAGTCGAACATTTTATTCGTAGTGAATTCTGCAAGATCAAAAGGATAGTCTTCTCTATAACGTCTATAACGTCGAGATTCTGAATTGGCAAACCGAATTACCTGGCTCTATATTAATTTCTAAAACTCGGAGCTCATGTATTTCCTACTACCGAAACGTAGAAGAGATCGTACTGAAATTTTTTATACATAGCAGCTGTGGAAATTTTCTATCTCTTATAAAAAAGTCGAACATTTTATTCGTAGTGGATTCTGCAAGATAAAAAGGATAGTCTTCTCTATAACGTCTATAACATCGCGATTCTGAATTCGCAAACCGAATAACCTGGCTCTATATTAATTTCTAAAACTCGGAGCTCATGTATTTTCTACTACCGAAACGTAGAAGAGATCGTACTCAAATTTCCCATACATAACAGCTTTTGAAATTGTCTATTTCCTATGAAAAAAAAGGCGAACATTTTATCCGTAGTGGATTCTGCAAGATAAAAAGGATAGTCTTCTCTATAACGTCTATAACATCGAGATTCTCGATTGGCAAACCGAATTACCTGGCTCTATATTAATTTCTAAAACTCGGAGCTCATGTATTTCCTACTACCGAAACGTAGAAGAGATCGTACTGAAATTTTTTATACATAGCAGCTGTGGAAATTTTCTATCTCTTATAAAAAAGTCGAACATTTTATTCGTAGTGGATTCTGCAAGATAAAAAGGATAGTCTTCTCTATAACGTCTATAACATCGAGATTCTCGATTGGCAAACCGAATTACCTGGCTCTATATTAATTTCTAAAACTCGGAGCTCATGTATTTCCTACTACCGAAACGTAGAAGAGATCGTACTGAAATTTTTTATACATAGCAGCTGTGGAAATTTTCTATCTCTTATAAAAAAGTCGAACATTTTATTCGTAGTGGATTCTGCAAGATAAAAAGGATAGTCTTCTCTATAACGTCTATAACATCGAGATTCTGAATTGGCAAACCGAATTACCTGGCTCTGTATTAATTTCTAAAACTCGGAGCTCATGTATTTCCTACTACCGAAACGTAGAAGAGATCGTACTGAAATTTTTTATACATAGCAGCTGTGAGAATTTCCTATCTCGTATAAAAAAGTCGAACATTTTATTCGTAGTGGATTCTGCAAGATAAAAAGGATAATCTTCTCTATAACGTGCATAACATCGCGATTCTGGTTCTGGTTTTCGTACGTGTCCAATGATCAACGCACGTATACGTACGTACATTCATACACTGTTGGAAAAAATATGCCAATTTCAACTCATTTCGCATGTCCCATTAGGTCCACTAACTTTTTTTAGGTAATTTCACAGAAACATAGTATGTCATCCCTCAACATGTAATTTCGGTTGATATTTGTAGTTCCATTCCATGGGTCAACAAGACGTCATCAATTTGTTGAATTGAAATGATCAAATGTTCATAATGAATGACAGCTGAGTCAAATCAACTAAAAATACAGTTGAAATTGACATCTTTAGTTTTTATAACATAAACCATATGTTATTTCAAAGATTTAACATAAACATAAAGTTGTTTCTTTATTATTCTGAAGTTAACATAATAGATGTGTCAAGTTCTGTGTAATTATGTTAATAATAAATTTCAACATGGAATACCAGCCTAACCTAAATCGAATTCGTTAAATTGACATTCGGATATGTATTGAATTTGCTATCATATTGTTAACTGCGAATTTGTTTGACAGTAACACAAAATTTTTCCAACAGTGTAACATAGAATTGTTAACTATATCACTTAGACAAATATACTTTTCGTCAAATTACAACGTTTTAACTCCAAATTTTAATGCACAGCAGCTCAACGGCAGAACGACCGTCGCCATGCACCGCTCGAGCGCGACTGAGTTTCAAGCGGGTAGAAGCTGGCTCGCCACCGAGTTAGCCATCGGGCGTGAAACGAAACTACTTCATTCGAGATTATTGATTTTTCTTTCAAAGATTTGGCTAGCGAAAGAGAGAGACACAGACAGAGAGAGCAATACAGAAATAAAATAGTATTCATTGAATTATTGGATTTCCGTTTAAAATTATTAATATGCGAGTTATGTCGTTAAGTTATGATATTTGAAAATGCAATAAGAATGAAAGCAAATGGAAAAGTACAAAATAATTCAATCGGGATATCTTGCCATCGAACAAGTCGAAAATTCCTATATAGTACGTGCAAAAAACTCTTGTATTACGAGCTGAAAATTGCCGTGATATCTTGGAAAATTGAATATGAATAAAATAAGAACAAGTCGATATTGATATGGGAGATAGAAAAATTTACGTAGTTGCTGTTGCAAATTACACTATATTCTTCTCTATAACGCGTGTATAACATCGCGATTTTGAATAACCTGGCTATATATATTTTTCTAAAACTCGGAGCTCCTGTATTTCCTACTACCGAAACGTAGAAGAGATCGTACTGAAATTTACCATACATATGGCACCGGTAGAAATTTCCTATCTCTTATAAAAAAGTCGAACATTTTATTCGGAGTGGATTCTGCAAGATAAAAAGGATAGTCTTCTCTCTAACGTGTATAAGATCGCGATTCTGAATTCGCAAGCCGAATTACCTGGCTCTATATTAATTTCTAAAACTCGGAGCTCATGTATTTTCTACTACCGAAACGTAGAAGAGATCGTACTGAAATTTCCCATATACAAATAGCAGCTGTGTAAATTTCCTATTTCCTATCAGAAAAAAAGTCGAACATTTTATTCGTACTGGATTCTGCAAGATAAAAAGGATAGTCTTCTCTATAACGTCTATAACATCGAGATTCTGAATTGGCAAACCGAATTACCTGGCTCTATATTAATTTCTAAAACTCGGAGCTCATGTATTTCCTACTACCGAAACGTAGAAGAGATCGTACTGAAATTTTTTATACATAGCAGCTGTGAGAATTTCCTATCTCTTATAAAAAAGTCGAACATTTTATTCGTAGTGGATTCTGCAAGATAAAAAGGATAGTCTTCTCTATAACGTCTATAACATCGAGATTCTGAATTGGCAAACCGAATTACCTGGCTGTATATATTTTTCTAAAACTCGGAGCTCCTGTATTTCCTACTACCGAAACGTAGAAGAGATCGTACTGAAATTTTTTATACATAGCAGCTGTGAGAATTTCCTATCTCTTATAAAAAAGTCGAACATTTTATTCGTAGTGGATTCTGCAAGATAAAAAGGATAGTCTTCTCTATAACGTCTATAACATCGAGATTCTGAATTGGCGAACCGAATTACCTGGCTCTATATCAATTTCTAAAACTCGGAGCTCATGTATTTCCTACTACCGAAACGTAGAAGAGATCGTACTGAAATTTACCATACATATGGCACCGGTAGAAATTTCCTATCTCTTATAAAAAAGTCGAACATTTTATTCGGAGTGGATTCTGCAAGATAAAAAGGATAGTCTTCTCTATAACGTCTATAACATCGCGATTCTGAATTCGCAAACCGAATAACCTGGCTAGATATATTTTTCTAAAACTCGGGGCTCCTGTATTTCCTACTACCGAAACGTAGAAGAGATCGTACTGAAATTTTTTATACATAGCAGCTGTGAGAATTTCCTATCTCGTATAAAAAAGTCGAACATTTTATTCGTAGTGGATTCTGCAAGATAAAAAGGATAGTCTTCTCTATAACGTCTATAAAATCGAGATTCTGAATTGGCAAACCGAATTACCTGGCTCTATATTGATTTCTAAAACTCGGAGCTCATGTATTTCCTACTACCGAAACGTAGAAGAGATCGTACTGAAGATTTTCATACATAGCAGCTGTGGAAATTTCTTGTTTTCTATAAAAGAAAAATCGAACATTTTATTCGTAGTGGATTCTGCAAGATGAAAAGGATAGTCTTCTCTATAACGTCTATGACATCGAGATTCTGAATCGGCAAACCGAATTACCTGGCTGTATATTAATTTCTAAAACTCGGAGCTCATGTATTTCCTACTACCGAAACGTAGAAGAGATCGTACTGGAATTTTTTATACATAGCAGCTGTGAGAATTTCCTATCTCGTATACAAAAGTCGAACATTTTATTCGTAGTGGATTCTGCAAGATAAAAAGGATAGTCTTCTCTATAACGTCTATAACATCGAGATTCTGAATTGGCAAACCGAATTACCTGGCTCTATATTAATTTCTAAAACTCGGAGCTCATGTATTTCCTACTACCGAAACGTAGAAGAGATCGTACTGAAATTTTTTATACATAGCAGCTGTGAGAATTTCCTATCTCGTATAAAAAAGTCGAACATTTTATTCGTAGTGGATTCTGCAAGATAAAAAGGATAGTCTTCTCTATAACGTCTATGACATCGAGATTCTGAATCGGCAAACCGAATTACCTGGCTGTATATTAATTTCTAAAACTCGGAGCTCATGTATTTCCTACTACCGAAACGTAGAAGAGATCGTACTGGAATTTTTTATACATAGCAGCTGTGAGAATTTCCTATCTCGTATACAAAAGTCGAACATTTTATTCGTAGTGGATTCTGCAAGATAAAAAGGATAGTCTTCTCTATAACGTCTATAACATCGAGATTCTGAATTGGCAAACCGAATTACCTGGCTCTATATTAATTTCTAAATCTCGGAGCTCATGTATTTCCTACTACCGAAACGTAGAAGAGATCGTACTGAAATTTCCCATATATAGCAGCTGTGGAAATTTTCTATCTCTTATAAAAAAGTCGAACATTTTATTCGTAGTGGATTCTGCAAGATAAAAAGGATAGTCTTCTCTAGACAAAAGACAAAACGAAGAAAAAGCAAATGTATGAGCTTACTCGAATGGGTGAGCTGATGCTGAGGGTATGTGGGTGTATATGACCGTCAAAGCCCTGGCCTTGGTGTTGCCGCGATACCGCGAGACTCAATAGATGCAAGATGGGAAAGAAGACGTGCTTTGAACACCTCCAGCGATGATGCGTCACGTACGGTAGGTGGCAATCCGTTCCACAAGTATATTGTCGAGTAAAGTAGTCTGAAATAAAAGTAATATAATAGTGAGATAAAATAAAATAGAGTAAGGTAGTATAAAATACAATGCCAATTTCAACTCATTTCGCATGTCCCATTAGGTCCACTAACTTTTTTTAGGTAATTTCACAGAAACATAGTATGTCATCCCTCAACATGGGATTTCAGTTGATATTTGTAGTTCCATTCCATGGGTCAATAAGACGTCATCAATCTGTTAAATTGAAATGATTAAATCTTTATAATGAATGACAGCTGAGTCAAATCAACTAAAAATACAGTTGAAATTGACATCTTTAGTTTTTATATTCATAGACCATATGTTATTTCAAAGATTTAACATAAACATAAAGTTGTTTCTTTATTATTCTGAAGTTAACATAATAGATGTGTCAAGTTCTGTGTAATTATGTTAATAATAAATTTCAGCATGGAATACCAGCTTAACCTAAATCGAATTCGTTAAATTGACATTCGAATATGTATTGAATTTGCTATCATTGTTAACTGCGAATTTGTTTGACAGTAACACAAAATTTTTCCAACAGTGTACCACAGAATTGTTAACTATATCACTTGGACAAAGATTATATATATACTTTTCGTCAAATTACAACGTTTTAACTCCAAATTGTAATGCACAGCAGCTCAAAGGCAGAACGACCGACGCCATGCACCGCTCGAGCGCGACTGAGTTTCAAGCGGGTAGAAGCTGGCTCGCCGCCGAGTTAGCCATCGGGCGTGAAACCGCCACCGGTGGCGCCACCGGGCGTGAAACCAAACTACTTCATTCGAGATTATTGATTTTTCTTTCAAAGATTTGGCTAGCGAAAGAGAGAGACACAGACAGAGAGAGAGATACAGAAATAAAAAAGTATTCATTGAATTATTGGATTTCCATTTAAAATTATTAATATGCGAGTTATGTCGTTAAGTTATAATATTTGAAAAAAACAATGAGAATAATTTTGAATAACCTGGCTCTATATTAATTTCTAAAACTCGGAGCTCATGTATTTCCTACTACCGAAACGTAGAAGAGATCGTACTGAAATTTTTTATACACAGCAGCTGTGAGAATTTCCTATTTCCTACAAAAAAAAGGTCGAACATTCTATTCGTAGTGGATTCTGCAAGATAAAAAGGATAGTCTTCTCTATAACGTCTATAACATCGAGATTCTGAATTGGCAAACCGAATTACCTGGCTCTATATTAATTTCTAAAACTCGGAGCTCATGTATTTCCTACTACCGAAACGTAGAAGAGATCGTACTGAAATTTCTTATGTATAGCAGCTGTGGAAATTTCGTATTTCCTATAAAAAAAAAAAGTCGAACATTTTTTTCGCAGTGGATTCTGCTAGATAAAAAGGATAGTCTTCTCTATAACGTCTATAACATCGAGATTCTGAATTGGCAAACCGAGATACCTGGCTGTATATTAATTTCTAAAACTCGGAGCTCATGTATTTCCTAGTACCGAAACGTAGAAGAGATCGTACTGAAATTTTTTATACATAGCAGCTGTGAGAATTTCCTATCTCGTATAAAAAAGTCGAACATTTTATTCGTAGTGGATTCTGCAAGATAAAAAGGATAGTCTTCTCTATAACGTCTATAACATCGAGATTCTGAATTGGCAAACCGAATTACCTGGCTCTATATTAATTTCTAAAACTCGGAGCTCATGTATTTCCTAGTACCGAAACGTAGAAGAGATCGTACTGAAATTTCTTATGTATAGCAGCTGTGGAAATTTTCTATTTCCTATAAAAAAAAAGTCGAACATTCTATTCGTAGTGGATTCTGCAAGATAAAAAGGATAGTCTTCTCTATAACGTCTATAACATCGAGATTCTGAATTGGCAATTCGAATTACCTGGCTCTATATTAATTTCTAAAACTCGGAGCTCCTGTATTTCCTACTACCGAAACGTAGAAGAGATCGTACTGAAATTTTCCATGTATGGCAGCTGTGGAAATTTTCTATCTCTTATAAAAAAGTCGAACATTTTATTCGTAGTGGATTCTGCAAGATAAAAAGGATAGTCTTCTCTATAACGTCTATAACATCGAGATTCTGAATTGGCAAACCGAATTACCTGGCTCTATATTAATTTCTAAAACTCGGAGCTCATGTATTTCCTACTACCGAAACGTAGAAGAGATCGTACTGAAATTTTTTTATACATAGCAGCTGTGGAAATTTCCTATATACCGTAAAAAAATAGTCGAACATTTTATTCGTAGTGGATTCTGCAAGATAAAAAGGATAGTCTTCTCTATAACGTCTATCACATCGAGATTCTGAATTGGCAAACCGAATTACCTGGCTCTATATTAATTTCTAAAACTCGGAGCTCCTGTATTTCCTACTACCGAAACGTAGAAGAGATCGTACTGAAATTTCCCACATACATATAGCAGCTGTGTAAATTTCCTATTTGATTTTTTGTTCTACTCACCAATAACTGTTTTATTAATCAGCTGAAAATCCAGAGATATTTCTTTATGCACTCACTACACTTATCGCACATCACTTATCATTGTTGAGGAAACATTCACGATTCACTGTCAGCTATAATAAATCAAGCTGAATTTGTCTGAATTCGAATTCACACTCACCGTTCGAATAAAGTCGAGACAAAAACTTTTAACTTGACTTCATTGCCGATTCAAATATAGCAACCTTGATCAATTTTCGATGCACTCATCACTATAATGAACTTACTAAGTCTCTGCAGATGGCTGAACTTACAGAATAATGCGAAATGAACCGTCAGCGGTGACGGCTGGTTGATTTGTCATGGTTAATCAATCAGTTCTCGTTTTCCTACGTGTCCAATGATCAACGCACGTATGTATACCTTAAAATTGTTAAATATATCACTTTGACAAAGATTATATATATACTTTTCGTCAAATTACAACGTTTTAACTTTAAATTGAATGCACCGCACCTCAACGACAGAATGACAGTCGCCATGCACCGCACGAGCGCGACTGAGTTTCAAGCGGGTAGAAGCCGGCTCGCCTCCGAGTTAGCTATCGGGCGTGAAACCGCCACCGGTGGCGCCATCGCGCGTGAAACCAAACTACTTCATTCGAGATTATTGATTTTTCTTTCAAAGATTTGGCTAGCGGAAGAGAGAGACACAAACAGAGAGAGAAATACAGAAATAAAATAGTATTTATTGAATTATTGGATTTCCGTTTAAAATTATTAATATGCGAGTTATGTCGTTAAGTTATAATATTTGAAAATGCAATAAGAATGAAAGCAAATGGAAAAGTACAAAATAATTCAATCGGGATATCTTGCCATCGAACAAGTCGAAAATTCCTATATAGTACGTGCAAAAAACTCTTGTATTACGAGCTGAAAATTGCCGTGATATCTTGGAAAATTGAATATGAATAAAATAAGAACAAGTCGATATTGATATGGGAGATAGAAAAATTTACGTAGTTGCTGTTGCAAATTACACTATATTCTTCTCTATAACGCGTGTATAACATCGCGATTTTGAATAACCTGGCTATATATATTTTTCTAAAACTCGGAGCTCCTGTATTTCCTACTACCTAAACGTAGAAGAGATCGTACTGAAATTTCTTATGTATAGCAGCTGTGGAAATTTCCTATTTCCTATAAAAAAAAAAGTCGAACATTTTATTCGTAGTGGATTCTGCAAGATAAAAAGGATAGTCTTCTCTATAACGTCTATAACATCGAGATTCTGAATTGGCAAACCGAATTACCTGGCTCTATATTAATTTCTAAATCTCGCAGCTCATGTATTTCCTACTACCGAAACGTAGAAGAGATCGTACTGAAATTTCCCATACATAACAGCTTTTGAAATTTTCTATTTCCTGTTAAAAAAAAGTCGAACATTTTATTCGTAGTAGATTCTGCAAGATAAAAAGGATAGTCTTCTCTATAACGTCTATAACGTCGAGATTCTGAATTGGCAAACCGAATTACCTGGCTCTATATTAATTTCTAAAACTCGGAGCTCATGTATTTCCTACTACCGAAACGTAGAAGAGATCGTACTGAAATTTCCCATACATAACAGCTTTTGAAATTTTCTATTTCCTGTTAAAAAAAGTCGAACATTTCATTCGTAGTGGATTCTGCAAGATAAAAAGGATAGTCTTCTCTATAACGTCTATAACATCGAAATTCTGAATTGGCAAACCGAATTACCTGGCTCTATATTAATTTCTAAAACTCGGAGCTCATGTATTTCCTACTACCGAAACGTAGAAGAGATCGTACTGAAATTTTTTATACATAGCAGCTGTAGAAATTTCCTATATACTGTATAAAAAAAAGTCGAACATTTCATTCGTAGTGGATTCTGCAAGATAAAAAGGATAGTCTTCTCTATAACGTCTATAACATCGAGATTCTGAATTGGCAAACCGAATTACCTGGCTCTATATTAATTTCTAAAACTCGGAGCTCATGTATTTCCTACTACCGAAACGTAGAAGAGATCGTACTGAAATTTTTTATACATAGCAGCTGTGAGAATTTCCTATCTCGTATAAAAAAGTCGAACATTTTATTCGTAGTGGATTCTGCAAGATAAAAAGGATAGTCTTCTCTATAACGTCTATAACATCGAGATTCTGAATTGGCAAACCGAATTACCTGGCTCTCTATTAATTTCTGAAACTCGGAGCTCATGTATTTCCTACTACCGAAACGTAGAAGAGATCGTACTGAAATTTTTTATACATAGCAGCTGTAGAAATTTCCTATATACTGTATAAAAAAAAGTCGAACATTTCATTCGTAGTGGATTCTGCAAGATAAAAAGGATAGTCTTCTCTATAACGTGCATAACATCGCGATTCTGGTTCTGGTTTTCGTACGTGTCCATTGATCAACGCACGTATACGTATGTACATTCATACACTGTTGGAATAAATATGCCAATTTCAACTCATTTCGCATGTCCCATTAGGTCCACTAACTTTTTTTTAGGTAATTTCACAGAAACATAGTATGTCATCCCTCAACATGGGATTTCAGTTGATATTTGTAGTTCCATTCCATGGGTCAATAAGACGTCGTCAATCTGTTAAATTGAAATGATTAAATGTTCATAATGAATGACAGCTGAGTCAAATCAACTAAAAATACAGTTGAAATTGACATCTTTAGTTTTTATAACATAAACCATATGTTATTTCAAAGGTTTAACATAAACATAAAGTTGTTTCTTTATTATTCTGAAGTTAACATAATAGATGTGTCAAGTTCTGTGTAATTATGTTAATAATAAATTTCAACATGGAATACCAGCTTAACCTAAATCGAATTCGTTAAATTGACATTCGAATATGTATTGAATTTGCTATCATATTGTTAACTGCGAATTTGTTTGACAGTAACACAAAATTTTTCCAACAGTGTACCATAGAATTGTTAACTATATCACTTAGACAAAGATTATATATATACTTTTCGTCAAATTACAACGTTTTAACTCCAAATTGTAATGCACAGCAGCTCAACGGCAGAACGACCGTCGCCATGCACCGCTCGAGCGCGACTGAGTTTCAAGCGGGTAGAAGCTGGCTCGCCGCCGAGTTAGCCATCGGGCGTGAAACCGCCACCGGTGGCGCCATCGGGCGTGAAACCAAACTACTTCATTCGAGATTATTGATTTTTCTTTCAAAGATTTGGCTAGCGAAAGAGAGAGACACAGACAGAGAGAGAAACACAGAAATAAAATAGTATTCCTTGAATTATTGGATATCTGTTTAAAATTATTAATATGCGAGTTATTTCGTTCAGTTATGATATTTGAAAAAAAAAACAATAAGAATAAAAGCAAATGAAAAACTACAAAATAATTCGATCGGGATATTTTGCCATCGAACAAACTGAAAATTCCTATATAGTACGTGGAAAAAACTCCTGTATTACGATCAAAAAATTACCTTGATATTTTGCAAAATTCACTATGGATAAAATACATACAAGTCGATATTGATATGGGAGATAGGAAATTCACCCAGTTGCTGTTGCAAATTACACTATAATCTTTTCAAGAGACGGGCTTCCGGGCTTTTTTGTTCGCACCCGACGTCCCCTATTTTACTGAATTTTTTCAGATTTTTCCGACTCATTTTTTTTTCGATTTTTGTTTTTTTTTCGCGCCAAATTTTGAAAATCGATATCTTCGAAGCGGCTGGAGATCAAGAGACGGGCCAGGGGGCTTTTTCTTCGCACCGACGTCCTCTATATTAGTGAATTTTCTCAAATATTCCGCAGCAACGGCGGCGAACATGATAGCCGCCAATTATTTTCAAACCCGGATATCTCGCGAACCGTAGCTCCGATCGCTACGATCTCGATGTCGGTTTCGCATTCTGTCTCCAAGAAGGTATAGCGTCTGAACACGACCGCGGGGTCGGATTTTCGACAGCGACCACGGAAGTCCCAAAAACCGGAAGCAACTTCCGTACCGGAAGGAGCAGCGGGTCGACTGATGCGATTCGTAGCTCCGGTTCGTCCACCAGATGCGTGTGAATTTTTTCAGATTTTTCCGAAG
This sequence comes from Macrophya alboannulata, assembly GCA_949628255.1. Lineage (NCBI taxonomy): Eukaryota > Metazoa > Arthropoda > Insecta > Hymenoptera > Tenthredinidae > Macrophya > Macrophya alboannulata. The sequence goes on from OX451213.1 coordinate 55,243, forward strand.
TCATTTTCCGAGTTTTTTTTTTCTCTCTTTGCGTCAAATTTTGAAAATCGTGTCTCCGGAAAGGCTGGAGATCGAGCGACGGGCCAAGTGGCTTTTTTGTTCGCACCGACTTCCTCTATTCTACTGAATTTTTTCAGATTTTTCCGACCAATTTTTTTTCGATTTTTGTTCTTATTTTCTCGCCAAACTCTAAAAATCGATATCTTCGAAACGGCTGGAGATCAAGAGACGGACCTGCAAACTTGTCTATAGATATGGATAGTCTTCTCTATAACGTCTATAACATCGAGATTCTGAATTGGCAAACCGAATTACCTGGCTCTATATTGATTTCTAAAACTCGGAGCTCATGTATTTCCTACTACCGAAACGTAGAAGAGATCGTACTGAAATTTCCCATACATAACAGCTTTTGAAATTTTCTATTTCCTGTTAAAAAAAGTCGAACATTTTATTCGTAGTAGATTCTGCAAGATAAAAAGGATAGTCTTCTCTATAACGTCTATAACATCGAGATTCTGAATTGGCAAACCGAATTACCTGGCTCTCTATTAATTTCTGAAACTCGGAGCTCATGTATTTCCTACTACCGAAACGTAGAAGAGATCGTACTGAAATTTTTTATACATAGCAGCTGTAGAAATTTCCTATATACTGTATAAAAAAAAGTCGAACATTTCATTCGTAGTGGATTCTGCAAGATAAAAAGGATAGTCTTCTCTATAACGTCTATAACATCGAGATTCTGAATTGGCAAACCGGATTACCTGGCTCCATATTAATTTCTAAAACTTGGAGCTCATGTATTTCCTACTACCGAAACGTAGAAGAGATCGTACTGAAATTTTTTATACATGGGAGCTGCCGGAATTTCCTATTTCCTACAAAAAAAAAGTCGAACATTTTATTCGTAGTGGATTCTGCAAGATAAAAAGGATAGTCTTCTCTATAACGTCTATAACATCGAGATTCTGAATTGGCAAACCGAATTACCTGGCTCTCTATTAATTTCTGAAACTCGGAGCTCATGTATTTCCTACTACCGAAACGTAGAAGAGATCGTACTGAAATTTCCCATACATAACAGCTTTTGAAATTTCCTATTTCCTATAAAAAAAAAAGTCGAACATTTTATTCGTAGTAGATTCTGCAAGATAAAAAGGATAGTCTTCTCTATAACGTCTATAACGTCGAGATTCTGAATTGGCAAACCGAATTACCTGGCTCTATATTAATTTCTAAAACTCGGAGCTCATGTATTTCCTACTACCGAAACGTAGAAGAGATCGTACTGAAATTTCCCATACATAACAGCTTTTGAAATTTTCTATTTCCTGTTAAAAAAAGTCGAACATTTTATTCGTAGTAGATTCTGCAAGATAAAAAGGATAGTCTTCTCTATAACGTCTATAACGTCGAGATTCTGAATTGGCAAACCGAATTACCTGGCTCTATATTAATTTCTAAAACTCGGAGCTCCTGTATTTCCTACTACCGAAACGTAGAAGAGATCGTACTGAAATTTTTTAGACATAGCAGCTGTGGAAATTTCCTATTTGATTTTTTGTTCTACTCACCAATAACTGTTTTATTAATCAGCTACAAATCCAGAGATTATTCTTTATGCACTCACTACACTTATCGCACATCACTTATCAGTGTTGAGGAAACATTCACGATTCACTGTCAGCTATAATAAATCAAGCTGAATTTGTCTGAATTCGAATTCACACTCACCGTTCGAATAAAGTCGAGACAAAAACTTTTAACTGGACTTCATTGCCGATTCAAATATAGCAACCTTGATCAATTTTCGATGCACTCATCACTATAATGAACTTACTAAGTCTCTGCAGATGGCTGAACTTACAGAATAATGCGAAATGAACCGTCAGCGGTGACGGCTGGTTGATTTGTCATGGTTAATCAATCAGTTCTCGTTTTCCTACGTGTCCAATGATCAACGCACGTATGTATACCTTAAAATTGTTAAATATATCACTTTGACAAAGATTATATATATACTTTTCGTCAAATTACAACGTTTTAACTTTAAATTGAATGCACCGCACCTCAACGACAGAATGACAGTCGCCATGCACCGCACGAGCGCGACTGAGTTTCAAGCGGGTAGAAGCCGGCTCGCCTCCGAGTTAGCTATCGGGCGTGAAACCGCCACCGGTGGCGCCATCGCGCGTGAAACCAAACTACTTCATTCGAGATTATTGATTTTTCTTTCAAAGATTTGGCTAGCGGAAGAGAGAGACACAAACAGAGAGAGAAATACAGAAATAAAATAGTATTTATTGAATTATTGGATTTCCGTTTAAAATTATTAATATGCGAGTTATGTCGTTAAGTTATAATATTTGAAAATGCAATAAGAATGAAAGCAAATGGAAAAGTACAAAATAATTCAATCGGGATATCTTGCCATCGAACAAGTCGAAAATTCCTATATAGTACGTGCAAAAAACTCTTGTATTACGAGCTGAAAATTGCCGTGATATCTTGGAAAATTGAATATGAATAAAATAAGAACAAGTCGATATTGATATGGGAGATAGAAAAATTTACGTAGTTGCTGTTGCAAATTACACTATATTCTTCTCTATAACGCGTGTATAACATCGCGATTTTGAATAACCTGGCTATATATATTTTTCTAAAACTCGGAGATCATGTATTTCCTACTACCGAAACGTAGAAGAGATCGTACTGAAGATTTTCATACATAGCAGCTGTGTAAATTTCCTATATACTGTAAAAAAAAAGTCGAACATTTTATTCGTAGTGGATTCTGCAAGATAAAAAGGATAGTCTTCTCTATAACGTCTATAACATCGAGATTCTGAATTGGCAAACCGAATTACCTGGCTCTATATTGATTTCTAAAACTCGGAGCTCATGTATTTCCTACTACCGAAACGTAGAAGAGATCGTACTGAAATTTCCCATATATAGCAGCTGTGAGAATTTCCTATCTCGTATAAAAAAGTCGAACATTTTATTCGTAGTGGATTCTGCAAGATAAAAAGGATAGTCTTCTCTATAACGTCTATAACATCGAGATTCTGAATTGGCAAACCGAATTACCTGGCTCTATATTAATTTCTAAAACTCGGAGCTCATGTATTTCCTACTACCGAAACGTAGAAGAGATCGTACAGAAATTTCCCATATATAGCAGCTGTGAGAATTTCCTATCTCGTATAAAAAAGTCGAACATTTTATTCGTAGTGGATTCTGCAAGATAAAAAGGATAGTCTTCTCTATAACGTCTATAACATCGAGATTCTGAATTGGCAAACCGAATTACCTGGCTCTATATTGATTTCTAAAACTCGGAGCTCATGTATTTCCTACTACCGAAACGTAGAAGAGATCGTACTGAAATTTCTTATGTATAGCAGCTTATGAAATTTTCTATTTGCTATAAAAAAAAAGTCGAACATTTTATTCGTAGTGGATTCTGCAAGATAAAAAGGATAGTCTTCTCTATAACGTCTATAACATCGAGATTATGAATTGGCAAACCGGATTACCTGGCTCCATATTAATTTCTAAAACTCGGAGCTCATGTATTTCCTACTACCGAAACGTAGAAGAGATCGTACTGAAATTTTTTAGACATAGCAGCTGTGGAAATTTCCTATTTCCTACAAAAAAAAAGTCGAACATTTGATTCGTAGTGGATTCTGCAAGATAAAAAGGATAGTCTTCTCTATAACGTCTATAACATCGAGATTCTGAATTGGCAAACCGAATTACCTGGCTCTATATTGATTTCTAAAACTCGGAGCTCATGTATTTCCTACTACCGAAACGTAGAAGAGATCGTACTGAAATTTCCCATATATAGCAGCTGTGAGAATTTCCTATCTCGTATAAAAAAGTCGAACATTTTATTCGTAGTGGATTCTGCAAGATAAAAAGGATAGTCTTCTCTATAACGTCTATAACATCGAGATTCTGAATTGGCAAACCGGATTACCTGGCTCCATATTAATTTCTAAAACTTGGAGCTCATGTATTTCCTACTACCGAAACGTAGAAGAGATCGTACTGAAATTTTTTATACATGGGAGCTGCCGGAATTTCCTATTTCCTACAAAAAAAAAGTCGAACATTTTATTCGTAGTGGATTCTGCAAGATAAAAAGGATAGTCTTCTCTATAACGTCTATAACATCGAGATTCTGAATTGGCAAACCGAATTACCTGGCTCTATATTAATTTCTAAAACTCGGAGCTCCTGTATTTCCTACTACCGAAACGTAGAAGAGATCGTACTGAAATTTCCCACATACATATAGCAGCTGTGTAAATTTCCTATTTGATTTTTTGTTCTACTCACCAATAACTGTTTTATTAATCAGCTGAAAATCCAGAGATATTTCTTTATGCACTCACTACACTTATCGCACATCACTTATCATTGTTGAGGAAACATTCACGATTCACTGTCAGCTATAATAAATCAAGCTGAATTTGTCTGAATTCGAATTCACACTCACCGTTCGAATAAAGTCGAGACAAAAACTTTTAACTTGACTTCATTGCCGATTAAAATATAGCAACTTTGATCAATTTTCGATGCACTCATCACTATAATGAACTGACTAAGTCTCTGCAGATGGCTGAACTTACAGAATAATGCGAAATGAACCGTCAACGGTGACGGCTGGTTGATTTGTCATGGTTAATCAATCAGTTCTCGTTTTCCTACGTGTCCAATGATCAACGCACGTATGTATACCTTAAAATTGTTAAATATATCACTTTGACAAAGATTATATATATACTTTTCGTCAAATTACAACGTTTTAACTTTAAATTGAATGCACCGCACCTCAACGACAGAATGACAGTCGCCATGCACCGCACGAGCGCGACTGAGTTTCAAGCGGGTAGAAGCCGGCTCGCCTCCGAGTTAGCTATCGGGCGTGAAACCGCCACCGGTGGCGCCATCGCGCGTGAAACCAAACTACTTCATTCGAGATTATTGATTTTTCTTTCAAAGATTTGGCTAGCGGAAGAGAGAGACACAAACAGAGAGAGAAATACAGAAATAAAATAGTATTTATTGAATTATTGGATTTCCGTTTAAAATTATTAATATGCGAGTTATGTCGTTAAGTTATAATATTTGAAAATGCAATAAGAATGAAAGCAAATGGAAAAGTACAAAATAATTCAATCGGGATATCTTGCCATCGAACAAGTCGAAAATTCCTATATAGTACGTGCAAAAAACTCTTGTATTACGAGCTGAAAATTGCCGTGATATCTTGGAAAATTGAATATGAATAAAATAAGAACAAGTCGATATTGATATGGGAGATAGAAAAATTTACGTAGTTGCTGTTGCAAATTACACTATATTCTTCTCTATAACGCGTGTATAACATCGCGATTTTGAATAACCTGGCTATATATATTTTTCTAAAACTCGGAGCTCCTGTATTTCCTACTACCTAAACGTAGAAGAGATCGTACTGAAATTTCTTATGTATAGCAGCTGTGGAAATTTCCTATTTCCTATAAAAAAAAAAGTCGAACATTTTATTCGTAGTGGATTCTGCAAGATAAAAAGGATAGTCTTCTCTATAACGTCTATAACATCGAGATTCTGAATTGGCAAACCGAATTACCTGGCTCTATATTGATTTCTAAAACTCGGAGCTCATGTATTTCTTACTACCGAAACGTAGAAGAGATCGTACTGAAATTTCCCATACATAACAGCTTTTGAAATTTTCTATTTCCTGTTAAAAAAAAGTCGAACATTTTATTCGTAGTAGATTCTGCAAGATAAAAAGGATAGTCTTCTCTATAACGTCTATAACGTCGAGATTCTGAATTGGCAAACCGAATTACCTGGCTCTATATTAATTTCTAAAACTCGGAGCTCATGTATTTCCTACTACCGAAACGTAGAAGAGATCGTACTGAAATTTCCCATACATAACAGCTTTTGAAATTTTCTATTTCCTGTTAAAAAAAGTCGAACATTTCATTCGTAGTGGATTCTGCAAGATAAAAAGGATAGTCTTCTCTATAACGTCTATAACGTCGAAATTCTGAATTGGCAAACCGAATTACCTGGCTCTATATTAATTTCTAAAACTCGGAGCTCATGTATTTCCTACTACCGAAACGTAGAAGAGATCGTACTGAAATTTTTTATACATAGCAGCTGTAGAAATTTCCTATATACTGTATAAAAAAAAGTCGAACATTTCATTCGTAGTGGATTCTGCAAGATAAAAAGGATAGTCTTCTCTATAACGTGCATAACATCGCGATTCTGGTTCTGGTTTTCGTACGTGTCCATTGATCAACGCACGTATACGTATGTACATTCATACACTGTTGGAATAAATATGCCAATTTCAACTCATTTCGCATGTCCCATTAGGTCCACTAACTTTTTTTTAGGTAATTTCACAGAAACATAGTATGTCATCCCTCAACATGGGATTTCAGTTGATATTTGTAGTTCCATTCCATGGGTCAATAAGACGTCGTCAATCTGTTAAATTGAAATGATTAAATGTTCATAATGAATGACAGCTGAGTCAAATCAACTAAAAATACAGTTGAAATTGACATCTTTAGTTTTTATAACATAAACCATATGTTATTTCAAAGGTTTAACATAAACATAAAGTTGTTTCTTTATTATTCTGAAGTTAACATAATAGATGTGTCAAGTTCTGTGTAATTATGTTAATAATAAATTTCAACATGGAATACCAGCTTAACCTAAATCGAATTCGTTAAATTGACATTCGAATATGTATTGAATTTGCTATCATATTGTTAACTGCGAATTTGTTTGACAGTAACACAAAATTTTTCCAACAGTGTACCATAGAATTGTTAACTATATCACTTAGACAAAGATTATATATATACTTTTCGTCAAATTACAACGTTTTAACTCCAAATTGTAATGCACAGCAGCTCAACGGCAGAACGACCGTCGCCATGCACCGCTCGAGCGCGACTGAGTTTCAAGCGGGTAGAAGCTGGCTCGCCGCCGAGTTAGCCATCGGGCGTGAAACCGCCACCGGTGGCGCCATCGGGCGTGAAACCAAACTACTTCATTCGAGATTATTGATTTTTCTTTCAAAGATTTGGCTAGCGAAAGAGAGAGACACAGACAGAGAGAGAAACACAGAAATAAAATAGTATTCCTTGAATTATTGGATATCTGTTTAAAATTATTAATATGCGAGTTATTTCGTTCAGTTATGATATTTGAAAAAAAAAACAATAAGAATAAAAGCAAATGAAAAACTACAAAATAATTCGATCGGGATATTTTGCCATCAAACAAACTGAAAATTCCTATATAGTACGTGGAAAAAACTCCTGTATTACGATCAAAAAATTACCTTGATATTTTGCAAAATTCACTATGGATAAAATACATACAAGTCGATATTGATATGGGAGATAGGAAATTCACCCAGTTGCTGTTGCAAATTACACTATAATCTTTTCAAGAGACGGGCTTCCGGGCTTTTTTGTTCGCACCCGACGTCCCCTATTTTACTGAATTTTTTCAGATTTTTCCGACTCATTTTTTTTTCGATTTTTGTTTTTTTTTCGCGCCAAATTTTGAAAATCGATATCTTCGAAGCGGCTGGAGATCAAGAGACGGGCCAGGGGGCTTTTTCTTCGCACCGACGTCCTCTATATTAGTGAATTTTCTCAAATATTCCGCAGCAACGGCGGCGAACATGATAGCCGCCAATTATTTTCAAACCCGGATATCTCGCGAACCGTAGCTCCGATCGCTACGATCTCGATGTCGGTTTCGCATTCTGTCTCCAAGAAGGTATAGCGTCTGAACACGACCGCGGGGTCGGATTTTCGACAGCGACCACGGAAGTCCCAAAAACCGGAAGCAACTTCCGTACCGGAAGGAGCAGCGGGTCGACTGATGCGATTCGTAGCTCCGGTTCGTCCACCAGATGCGTGTGAATTTTTTCAGATTTTTCCGAAGTCATTTTCCGAGTTTTTTTTTTCTCTCTTTGCGTCAAATTTTGAAAATCGTGTCTCCGGAAAGGCTGGAGATCGAGCGACGGGCCAAGTGGCTTTTTTGTTCGCACCGACTTCCTCTATTCTACTGAATTTTTTCAGATTTTTCCGACCAATTTTTTTTCGATTTTTGTTCTTATTTTCTCGCCAAACTCTAAAAATCGATATCTTCGAAACGGCTGGAGATCAAGAGACGGACCTGCAAACTTGTCTATAGATATGGATAGTCTTCTCTATAACGTCTATAACATCGAGATTCTGAATTGGCAAACCGAATTACCTGGCTCTATATTGATTTCTAAAACTCGGAGCTCATGTATTTCCTACTACCGAAACGTAGAAGAGATCGTACTGAAATTTCCCATACATAACAGCTTTTGAAATTTTCTATTTCCTGTTAAAAAAAGTCGAACATTTTATTCGTAGTAGATTCTGCAAGATAAAAAGGATAGTCTTCTCTATAACGTCTATAACATCGAGATTCTGAATTGGCAAACCGAATTACCTGGCTCTCTATTAATTTCTGAAACTCGGAGCTCATGTATTTCCTACTACCGAAACGTAGAAGAGATCGTACTGAAATTTTTTATACATAGCAGCTGTAGAAATTTCCTATATACTGTATAAAAAAAAGTCGAACATTTCATTCGTAGTGGATTCTGCAAGATAAAAAGGATAGTCTTCTCTATAACGTCTATAACATCGAGATTCTGAATTGGCAAACCGGATTACCTGGCTCCATATTAATTTCTAAAACTTGGAGCTCATGTATTTCCTACTACCGAAACGTAGAAGAGATCGTACTGAAATTTTTTATACATGGGAGCTGCCGGAATTTCCTATTTCCTACAAAAAAAAAGTCGAACATTTTATTCGTAGTGGATTCTGCAAGATAAAAAGGATAGTCTTCTCTATAACGTCTATAACATCGAGATTCTGAATTGGCAAACCGAATTACCTGGCTCTCTATTAATTTCTGAAACTCGGAGCTCATGTATTTCCTACTACCGAAACGTAGAAGAGATCGTACTGAAATTTCCCATACATAACAGCTTTTGAAATTTCCTATTTCCTATAAAAAAAAAAGTCGAACATTTTATTCGTAGTAGATTCTGCAAGATAAAAAGGATAGTCTTCTCTATAACGTCTATAACGTCGAGATTCTGAATTGGCAAACCGAATTACCTGGCTCTATATTAATTTCTAAAACTCGGAGCTCATGTATTTCCTACTACCGAAACGTAGAAGAGATCGTACTGAAATTTCCCATACATAACAGCTTTTGAAATTTTCTATTTCCTGTTAAAAAAAGTCGAACATTTTATTCGTAGTAGATTCTGCAAGATAAAAAGGATAGTCTTCTCTATAACGTCTATAACGTCGAGATTCTGAATTGGCAAACCGAATTACCTGGCTCTATATTAATTTCTAAAACTCGGAGCTCCTGTATTTCCTACTACCGAAACGTAGAAGAGATCGTACTGAAATTTTTTAGACATAGCAGCTGTGGAAATTTCCTATTTGATTTTTTGTTCTACTCACCAATAACTGTTTTATTAATCAGCTACAAATCCAGAGATTATTCTTTATGCACTCACTACACTTATCGCACATCACTTATCAGTGTTGAGGAAACATTCACGATTCACTGTCAGCTATAATAAATCAAGCTGAATTTGTCTGAATTCGAATTCACACTCACCGTTCGAATAAAGTCGAGACAAAAACTTTTAACTGGACTTCATTGCCGATTCAAATATAGCAACCTTGATCAATTTTCGATGCACTCATCACTATAATGAACTTACTAAGTCTCTGCAGATGGCTGAACTTACAGAATAATGCGAAATGAACCGTCAGCGGTGACGGCTGGTTGATTTGTCATGGTTAATCAATCAGTTCTCGTTTTCCTACGTGTCCAATGATCAACGCACGTATGTATACCTTAAAATTGTTAAATATATCACTTTGACAAAGATTATATATATACTTTTCGTCAAATTACAACGTTTTAACTTTAAATTGAATGCACCGCACCTCAACGACAGAATGACAGTCGCCATGCACCGCACGAGCGCGACTGAGTTTCAAGCGGGTAGAAGCCGGCTCGCCTCCGAGTTAGCTATCGGGCGTGAAACCGCCACCGGTGGCGCCATCGCGCGTGAAACCAAACTACTTCATTCGAGATTATTGATTTTTCTTTCAAAGATTTGGCTAGCGGAAGAGAGAGACACAAACAGAGAGAGAAATACAGAAATAAAATAGTATTTATTGAATTATTGGATTTCCGTTTAAAATTATTAATATGCGAGTTATGTCGTTAAGTTATAATATTTGAAAATGCAATAAGAATGAAAGCAAATGGAAAAGTACAAAATAATTCAATCGGGATATCTTGCCATCGAACAAGTCGAAAATTCCTATATAGTACGTGCAAAAAACTCTTGTATTACGAGCTGAAAATTGCCGTGATATCTTGGAAAATTGAATATGAATAAAATAAGAACAAGTCGATATTGATATGGGAGATAGAAAAATTTACGTAGTTGCTGTTGCAAATTACACTATATTCTTCTCTATAACGCGTGTATAACATCGCGATTTTGAATAACCTGGCTATATATATTTTTCTAAAACTCGGAGCTCCTGTATTTCCTACTACCTAAACGTAGAAGAGATCGTACTGAAATTTCTTATGTATAGCAGCTGTGGAAATTTCCTATTTCCTATAAAAAAAAAAGTCGAACATTTTATTCGTAGTGGATTCTGCAAGATAAAAAGGATAGTCTTCTCTATAACGTCTATAACATCGAGATTCTGAATTGGCAAACCGAATTACCTGGCTCTATATTAATTTCTAAATCTCGCAGCTCATGTATTTCCTACTACCGAAACGTAGAAGAGATCGTACTGAAGATTTTCATACATAGCAGCTGTGTAAATTTCCTATATACTGTAAAAAAAAAGTCGAACATTTTATTCGTAGTGGATTCTGCAAGATAAAAAGGATAGTCTTCTCTATAACGTCTATAACATCGAGATTCTGAATTGGCAAACCGAATTACCTGGCTCTATATTAATTTCTGAAACTCGGAGCTCATGTATTTCCTACTACCGAAACGTAGAAGAGATCGTACTGAAATTTCTTATACATAGCAGCTGTGAGAATTTCCTATCTCGTATAAAAAAGTCGAACATTTTATTCGTAGTGGATTCTGCAAGATAAAAAGGAAAGTCTTCTCTATAACGTCTATAACATCGAGATTCTGAATTGGCAAACCGAATTACCTGGCTCTATATTAATTTCTGAAACTCGGAGCTCATGTATTTCCTACTACCGAAACGTAGAAGAGATCGTACTGAAATTTTTTATACATAGCAGCTGTGGAAATTTCTTATTTCCTATAAAAAAAAAAGTCGAACATTTTATTCGTAGTGGATTCTGCAAGATAAAAAGGATAGTCTTCTCTATAACGTCTATAACATCGAGATTCTGAATTGGCAAACCGAATTACCTGGCTCTATATTAATTTGTAAAACTCGGAGCTCATGTATTTCCTACTACCGAAACGTAGAAGAGATCGTACTGAAATTTTTTATACATAGCAGCTGTGGAAATTTCTTATTTCCTATAAAAAAAAAAGTCGAACATTTTATTCGTAGTGGATTCTGCAAGATAAAAAGGATAGTCTTCTCTATAACGTCTATAACATCGAGATTCTGAATTGGCAAACCGAATTACCTGGCTCTATATTAATTTGTAAAACTCGGAGCTCGTGTATTTCCTACTACCAAAACGTAGAAGAGATCGTACTGAAATTTCTTATGTATAGCAGCTGTGGAAATTTCCTATTTCCTACAAAAAAAAAGTCGAACATTTTATTCGTAGTGGATTCTGCAAGATAAAAAGGATAGTCTTCTCTATAAAGTGCATAACATCGCGATTCTGGTTCTGGTTTTCGTACGTGTCCAATGATCAACGCACGTATACGTATGTAGTACATTCATATAGCATAAAATTGTTAACTATATCACTTAGACAAAGATTATATATATACTCTTCGTCAAATTACAACGTTTTAACTCCAAATTGTAATGCACAGCAGCTCAACGGCAGGACGACCGTCGCCATGCACCGCTCGAGCGCGACTGAGTTTCAAGCGGGTAGAAGCTGGCTCGCCGCCGAGTTAGCCATCGGGCGTGAAACCGCCACCGGTGGCGCCATCGGGCGTGAAACCAAACTACTTCATTCGAGATTATTGATTTTTCTTTCAAAGATTTGGCTAGCGAAAGAGAGAGACACAGACAGAGAGAGAAACACAGAAATAAAATAGTATTTATTGAATTATTGGATTTCCATTTAAAATTATCAATATGCGAGTTATGTCGTCAAGTTATAATATTTGAAAAAAACAATAAGAATAATTTTGAATAACCTGGCTCTATATTAATTTCTAAAACTCGGAGCTCATGTATTTCCTACTACCGAAACGTAGAAGAGATCGTACTGAAATTTTTTATACATAGCAGCTGTGGAAATTTCCTATTTCCTATAAAAAAAAAAGTCGAACATTTTATTCGTAGTGGATTCTGCAAGATAAAAAGGATAGTCTTCTCTATAACGTCTATAACATCGAGATTCTGAATTGGCAAACCGAATTACCTGGCTCTATATTAATTTCTAAAACTCGGAGCTCATGTATTTCCTACTACCGAAACGTAGAAGAGATCGTACTGAAATTTCTTATGTATAGCAGCTGTGGAAATTTTCTATTTCCTATGAAAAAAAAGTCGAACATTTTATTCGTAGTGGATTCTGCAAGATAAAAAGGATAGTCTTCTCTATAACGTGCATAACATCGCGATCCTGGTTCTGGCTTTCGTACGTGTCCAATGATCAACGCACGTATACGTATGTACATTCATACACTGTTGGAAAAAATATGCCAATTTCAACTCATTTCGCATGTCCCATTAAGTCCACTAACTTTTTTTAGGTAATTTCACAGAAACATAGTATGTCATCCCTCAACATGGGATTTCAGTTGATATTTGTAGTTCCATTCCATGGGTCAATAAGACGTCGTCACTCTGTTAAATTGAAATGATTAAATGTTCATAATGAATGACAGCTGAGTCAAATCAACTAAAAATACAGTTGAAATTGACATCTTGAGTTTTTATATGCAAAGACCATATGTTATTTTAGAGATTCAACATAAACATAAAGTTGTTTCTTTATTATTCTAAAGTTAACATAATAGATGTGTCAAGTTCTGTGTAATTATGTTAATAATAAATTTCAACCCGAAGTACCAGCATAACTTAAATCGAATTCGTTAAATTGACATTCGAATATGTATTGAATTTGACATAATATAGTTAACTGCGAATTTGTTTGACAGTAACACGAAATTTTTCCAACAGTGTACCATAAAATTGTTAACTATATCACTTAGACAAAGATTATATATATATACATTTCGTCAAATTACAACGTCTTAACTTCAAATTTAATGCACCGCACCTCAACGACAGTACAACCGTCGCCATGCATCGCTCGAGCGCAACTGAGTTTCAAGCGGGTAGAAGCCGGCTCGCCTCCGAGTTGGCTATCGGGCGTGAAATCGCCACCGGTGGCTCCATCGGGCGTGTAATCATACTACTTCATTCCGGATTATTGATTTTTCAAAGATTTTGCTAGAGAGAGAGAGAAATACATAAATGAAATACATAGTACTTCTTAAATTATTGGATTTCTGTTTAAAATTATTAATATGCGAGTTATTTTCTTGAGTCATAATATTTAAAAAGCAATAAGAATAAATGTAAACGAAAAAGTACAGAATAATTCGATTTGAGGGAAAATATTTCGAGGATGAAAGAATATTACATCGCAAATCGACAACTTTGGTGTGCCGTACTGACATTTTTCAAACTAATTCTCTCCATCGAGAATATTTGATCATTTATTATAAGTACTATAGTATGATTATTTCCTTTTGAATGAAAATTATAAGTTAACGTACTTTTGATTAGAATAGATAATAATACATTATTTGCCTTGTAATATGATCTACATCCACTTTCAGGGGACGCTGATAATTTCCAAAGAAATTCCCTACCGAAACGGAGAAGAGCCCTGTAGAAATTTCCTATCTCCTATAGGAAATTCGACCATTTTATGCGTAGTGGATTTTGCGAGATAACAAGGTGATTTTTATGGTTTTGCTCGTAATACGGGAGTTCTCTTCGTGTACTATAGGAATTCTTTCTACACTCCCTGTAACGTTTAGCTTGATCAGAGACTCAGATTCGTGGTTTAAATGCATTTTTTCAAATATTATCAACTCCTTGTAACGTTTAGCTTGACCAGAGACAAGGATTCGCAGTTTAAATGAATTTCTAAAATTTTTGTTACACTTCTCGTAAAGTTTAGTTCGACCAGAGATATGGCGCCATCGGGCGTATAACTACACAACTATAAAGAGCGCAAAATGAACCGCGGGTTGCATGTAAAGAGGCGCGATGCATTATAATTTTCTAAAGGTTTGACTCACAAGACCGAAATACGTAAAGCATGACACTCCTCTGCGGTATTTTTCTGAGAACTTTCAAATTTGAGAAGTAGAACCACGCTAGAATAGAAGTCATCAAATACTTGGATTCTATCATATTATTCTCTACTATAAGCAATGTATAATTAGGAGTAAACATTAGTCGTATCGGAAATAGAACCTGCGTTGGTTAGTTATTTTCCATTTAATCCACTATTGAAATTCCTGAAAAATTCCCCAAGATATCTTCACATAATTTCGTAACTAGCATCAGGCGGGACTCAGTTCAAATGCCTTGTACCCTGAAATTTCTTTGATGTCGCGGAAACAAGTATTTTATTCCCTTCATATTCAAATAACAATTTCTTTGACAAATAACAATGTGCATCGAAATTTTTTTACGATAATTGTGTTATAATACCACATTGATACCTTTTCACAGGCACATAAATAAAATGTTTGCGATTTAAACTGATCATACTATACTGATTACATATCGAAGGATTACATACAACCAAATGGGCGCAACCAGCAGATTGAGCTTTTTTCAATTTACTACCGTATATTTTCACACGATTTCCCAAAATTGGGATTGTTCGCGATGTTACAGTATTGATTTGAAGGTGCGAATTAGTTTCAGCGCTGTGCAATTTTTGAGCTTCTTCGTTAGTTCGTCGTTTCTGTTCTAACACGCCTATTTGCGAAAATTCTGTGGGAATCGAGCGTGGACGGAATTTCAAGGGAAGCTTACGGGATGGCGGCGACAAAGGCCGGTAGATACAAATCTGGAACTTTCTTTTCGTCATCCACCGGAGATCGACAGAGATTATATCCTTGAGAAATTCATCCTCCGTCGTTGATAATTATTCCAGTCTGTATAATGACCTTCGTAATTACCAAACGGAATTTGAACTATATTTCGTCAGTTGGTAATCGTACTGCAGAGTACGTCAGTGTTATCTATTATTGAAAAACACTACCTAGCGTTATATTAATCTTTGTTAAATTTGAAATCGAAATATCAACTGTCTTAGAATTTATGAATCTCTGATAATACCTAATTGGACAGTGATATTTTCGAAATATCCAATCTATAATGAAAAGATACAAATGTACAGCAAAATAGGTCCACCTTCAGGATAAATAATATTTCTCTCTTTTGTCTGGCACCGAAACAGAGAATGGAACAACGGCACACCTTTACATGTGCTTTGAATCAATTTAATCGAAGTAACTTGTGTACAAATCATTAAAAATCTGCAATCTTCTTCTTCTACTTCGTCCTCTTCTCCTTCTTCTTTTTCTTCTTCTCCTCCTCCTCCTCCTCCTTCTTCTCCTTCTTCTTCTTCTTCTTCTTCTTCTTCTTCTTCTTCTTCTTCTCCTTCTTCTTCTTGTTCTTGTTCTTCTTGTTCTTCTTTTTCTTCTTCTTCCGCAGGTAAAGATTTTTTACATATACATAAACAGCTACACGTGTATATGATAATAGACATCGTGCACCTGATCGCTTGCGTTGTCGACATAGCGGACTACTATAGGTATACGGTAGATATAATTCATCGGGGACCCATGTAGTAGGGCGCGGGCTGAGCCATTGTGGCTGCAGCTGGGACATAAGGATAAAAGGAGTGCCCGGGAGGGAGGACTCCCTGTGGCTGATGATGCAGGTCACTATTTCCATGGATGGCTGCGTAACCATCCAGTGGATAGTATTCGCTATGAAGATAGGCGTACGACGGCTTTGCCGCAGCTGCACTACCACCCGTGACCTCATGGGTGTACTTGAAATTTTCCTGATACGCCTTCACGGTTTCCGGATATTTGGGTAGGTCGTAGCCTTTCGGCTGTGATTCGACATACTTCGGCGCACCGTCGACGTCGACGTCGTCGTCATCACCATCGCCCTCCTCATCGTCGTCTTCGTCGTTCTCGTTGTAGTTGTTGTTGTCGTTGTCGGTGTCACGTCGGTGGCGATGGTGGTGATGGTGGTGGAGGTGGTGGTGGTGATACCTGGTGGGGATCAGATCCGGCCTCCTGACATCGGGATACGTTTTGGACATTTCGTATCTCGGAGGCGGTGGCTCGAGGATGGCGCGATTTCCCTTAGCAGAATAGACCTTGTGGTGTTCGACGTGCTGTGTGTTATACTTGACCGCTTCCGGAAGCACGGGCGGTGCCGAAGGCTCGGCGTACACTCTGGACGGCTCCGATGTGCAGCATGTCGTTGGCCTATCGTTGGCCTTGCCCGTATCGTGGTACAGCAGCCGTCCGTAATCGCAGTCCCCTGTTGCAGGGCCCACGGATGTCTCGAAGCTCGTTGATGCCGGCACGATACGATGAGTAAGAATCATACCCGGTTGATCATCCGGCTTTGGCTTTCGTCGTCTGGGCTGATACTGGAACAAATTGTATATATAAATTCAACTGAGTACTATAACACACAGTTACGCTCAATTGCGCTCGTCAAGGGACAAATATCTTTGTTCATCGTCCTGGAGCTTTTCAGGAGGTGCACCGAAAGAAATTTAGGGGTCGGGTTATTTTGAACCACCCTAATATCTAGATACCATCATTATACATACATGGTATACAATACACCTACAGATTATACACGGTGTAATCCAACGGCTGTTTTCGGGCGGAATCCATAATTTAATCAACATACGTACTTATATTCGGTTAGGGTGGGGGAGGAGGGATTGATTAGTGAAGAGAATAATATTTTATGATAGTGGCGAATATCGTACTCGGGGTATACCATCTATACACATACCTACGCATCTAATTACAGGGATCTACTCGAAATAAAGTTTGAGAAATTGTCATTGCAATATATCTACATATTTTCTGTTTTTCCAAGTCTTTCCAAGTAACAAATAAATTTCATACGGAGATATTTCACTATGAGGAGGGGAAGTATGGACGAAAATTGTTTGAAAGATGACGGTCCATATATTCGATCACTTCAAGTACCGTATATCTGCAATATATGATTGTGGAATGAATAGTTCGACGTCACATCGTAGACTGCAGATTTTAGATATCGAGCGGATAGATGTTATACCTTGTAGTGGGGATGCTGCTTCTTGTGGGCGTTGCGAAGTCTTTCCGCTTCCTGAATGAATGGCTGCTTCTCCGCGTCGCTCAAGATTCTGAAAATCATATCTCCGATCAATTATATTAGACATGTATACCTAGTACATCCATATGTATGTATGTACATACCCATGTACGTACATACTTATGTATGCATACATTAGGGTGGTCCTTATTTTAGGTATCTTCGAATTTCGATGCTCCTATAGGCTTAAATGGTTCGAAATGAATAAGAAAAAATATTTCCAAAGTTTCAGGTGTCTCTCCCAATTTGAACCCGTGGCTCCCTGCAATGTAAGGTAATTCGTCTGATAGCATGGGTTTTTTGGCATGGCGGAATCAATTTTTTACTCTGGCTTATCTGACCCCTGCCGGCCCTTGAACACCTGAATCCTCGAGTCTTGTTACGGTACCGATGAGTTAAGTATACTCGTATACCTTGTCAGAGCTCCTGCCGTAACACTTTTCCCGGTCACTAGATATCTCATTACCCGTAGAAAATATGTGATCATCGAAGTTGATAGAATTACGAGAGATCGCAATATTGTACCGGATCATGACAAAAATTGCAGTCGCTCATTTGAATTATACATATAAATTACAAAGTTCAAATTGCCGTAAGATTTCCGATTTTTATATCACCCTCCGTCTTCGACCGGCTGTTTTTTTATAGAAACATTGACGATCACATAATTTCTGGAGTAATCACAAACACCAAGTCACTTGGTAACATTTCGAGGTTAGGTTATTGGTCACGCTTTTTGTAACTTAACAGACAGCTCGTGCTGGATTCGCGGCGGACTCTCTACCTACTTGCCTATAGTCACTACTAGCCTAGTGAATTTTCTGATTTGTATAGCATTTAAATACAGAATGTGATGCTCTTTCAGATACTGGATAATATACTGACACCTCCGTTGACATGGGAACCATATAATGTTCATATACCTATAGTGCGTTATAAATTGACAGATATACCTACATAGGTATGTATGTTTCGGAAGTTTAGAAGAGCGTGCGGATGTTTGTGAGGGAAGAAAATTAAAATTATTCATCTGAAAGGCCGTCCTTCTGTCGCCTACACCGAGCATTACACTTGCATTTTAAGATTATTCAATCAGCGAATACATCAACGAGCATGCTACTCTTGCTTCGTAGCGCTGTCAACTGTGGGTTCGACTACGCCAAAATTAACCCCTTGCTGATCGTGAAGGTAAATAATTATTTTCGCAATGTTTCGTATTGAATATAAGTTTCTACCCTTTCCATCTTTAATCGAAAATATTCTTATTCGACTGGCTTGCACCGTCCTGACAACGGCGAGAAAACTTTTTTTCAATTTGTTCATCCCTTGTGTCAGACTTTGTCAATGTTCAAGGTGAAACAAAATATTCCATGGGAAAATCGTTTTGTCCCCCCCTCCCCTCCCCCACCATTTTGCCCGTCCTTACCCTATATAAGGTATACATATACACATTATCACAAAAGGTTGGTCTTGCGCAGCGCCGGCTCGCGGCACTTAATGCCCGCGACGGTGACACACTACTTTGCGGTTCGAGTTTGGATGAGGCGTTGCAAACGAACGAAGCACCCGCGCTCGATCCCGAATGGGCAACGGCAAATTGCAAAAAGCTGGAAGCACTTCAAAGATCATCCGGTACCACCCCGACCTTACACCTTGCATGGCCCGTAAGTTGCCGGGGTCAGCTGGTATATATATATGTATACCATATATAATATATTAGGGTGACAGTTATTTTGATTTTTTTTGAAATTTTTCGCTCCGAGTGGATAAAACGTTTTCAAATAAATAAAAGAAAAATGTTCCCGAAGTTCGGAATTTTTGTTTTGATATTTGATGGTGCCACTGGGCCCTTGAAATTTACGTTTAAATAACATGGGGTTTTCCGAAGTTGCAATTTTTTTTTTCCCCTCACGTCCGCAATTATTCGTTCAAAAATCTGAAACTCTGGTGAAATGTTTACAATGGAAGCACCTGAAAATGAGAATTTTTTGAGGATTTTTTGAGCATTTTTTGAGCATTTTTACCGGTATACTGCTGGGGTAAAAATGCTCAAAAAATGCTCAAAAAAATAAGACATACCTATATTATACATATAGCCATGCGCGTAATGTATAATACTGATACATAGGAATAGGTATACGGCGTCTGCAATTCAAGGTATCCGGCGAAATAACTGCGAAAGTATAATATGCATGTACAGACCATACCTAACAAAGCTAGTACCTACACTTTAATACCCGTATAAAAGATGACCGATCGTTCGATAAAGATCTAGGTATATAGGTATAACTATACATATGTATAAAATTATAGTTTCCTTCTACCGTCGTTATGCGTATTTTATTCAGGAGCGCGTCGCGACGACAAACGGAGCTACGACTTTGCCAAGCCATCTGACCGCGGTCGCTGTTCGCCGTTCGGCAAAGTATGCCAACATGAGCGGAACAGCTCACACCCACCATTGGCTGGCGTCCCGGGATCCGGAAAAGAACTGGACCGAACCGCTCATGGGCTGGACGAGCTCGTGAGTTTTACGCATTATAGGACGTGTATAAATATACGCGTTATGATATACCTTTCGTTATTTTAAATACATATGTATCGAGGCTGTAATTTTTCAGATCCGATCCGTATGCCTCGATGGCACCGCTTAGTTTTCCCAACGAAACATCAGCGGTGAGCTTTTGCGAGAAGAATGGGTACAGTTGGTCCGTACAGCGCCAGCCCCCGTCGATACGCAGCCCCGTTGTCAGACGTTACCAGAATAATTTCCATTGGAGTAGAAGGTGCCGACTTTCGACTCGTTGAACTAATACCCATAACATTGACGTATACATACTAGGGTGTGGCATTTAGGGGCAACATTTTTTTTTTCAACTCACATACAGGTTCTATATTTGCAGGAAGGGAAAATAAGAACCCTGTTAAAATTTGAGATCCTAATATTAATATTAAGAGGTGCCTCATCGCGAATTTCTATCTCCCATTTAAATAACACGGGAAATGTTCCAGTGGCACACTTCAATTTTCAGATCTCAAGTACTAATCTACTCATAATGATTCTGTATAGCTACGATCTACAAAAAAGGTCTCTTGGTATTTTTCGATAAATCTAACTATTTCCAAGTTGGCTATTGGTTAATTACCATTGATAGCCACTAACCAACTTGGAAACGGTTAGATTTATCGAAAAATACCAGGAGACCTTTTTTGTAGAGCGTTCAATTTCGAACAAAAGTAGCTATGCAGAATCATTCTGAGTAGATTAGTACTTGAGATATAAAAATTGAAGTATGCCACTAGAACATTTCCCGTGTTATTCAAATTAGAAATAGAAACTCGCGATGAGGCACCTCCTAATATTAATATTAAGATTTCAAATTTTAATAGACTTCTTATTTTACCTTCCTGCAAGTATACAACCTGTATATAAGTTGAAAAAAAATGTTGCCCCAAAATGACACACCCTAATACATACATATAGGTAGGTATACATAAATCCAACACGCGCACACTTATTATACGCGCGTTTTAAGCCGGATTGGTGACGTGAAAAGTTGTTGAATTTTGTCATGGCGGACCTTACAGCTGGCAGATTCGTGAAACGATACGGAAGATTATCAAAAAATAAAAGATTGTCAAAAAATAAAAGTTCACAGCTGTACTTATTGACACCCCGCTAACATAGATATAATATAATTGTAATGTACTACATACACACGTAGTGTGATGGGCGAGTGGACTTCTATTTTCGTGTGCACATGCATAGAACTTAATGAAGGGGGCGAATCTAATTAATCGTGGGGTGATTTCATGCGGAGGAGGAGGCTGGGAGATTGGCCAAAACCGCGTATTAGCGGCAGGATAATGCTTACCGCCACAATTTCCCGAGGGTCTTGGACAATTCGGCGTTGTGCAGCTGGGGATACTGATCGGCGAGTCTCCTCCTGGCTGCCTGGGCCCATACCATGAACGCGTTCATCGGCCTCTTCACGTGGGCATTCCGACGACCGCCGGCTCTCGAAGTAACTGGCAAAAGCGTCCAGTCGTATCCTGTGACACAGACAAGAAACGAGTATGCGCAGGGATTTCCTGATGCCCTGATACTTTTATACGTGCCCGTATACGTACCACGCATACATGCATACATATATGCATAAGTATACATGTCACTTATATATACGATACCGAAAATGACTTCAAAGTGGTATTCTCGCCCGTAATTGCTTCGCCGAGAATCATTAGGCTTCTCGCGGACTCTTCCCTCAAGTTCCCCGCCTGCGGTCCCTATATGCATACATCGCCCCTCCGAGGAGTGTGCCTGCCACGGTAGCTAATTACCACGGGGTCACGGACGGCCGGGGCGGCGCCTCTGTCGGTTCCCTTTCATCGAAGGAGGTCCTCCGCAGGGTTCCCGTACGCGGAAATCCTGTAGAGGATTGCCGAATAGCTGAGAATAACTTTATACCGCGCGGGACGCCGGGGAATCAGAAGACGTTGATATCGCTATACCGGCGTTGATGCGTATACAGGGTATTCCACGTCAAACTAGGGAGCCCAAGACCCTCGCTATTTTATATCGATTTAATTATCATATGTATATGGTACTCGTTAGGGTTTAAAATGATCAAACTAATTTTTTCAATTTTTTTTCTTTCATTCGTTGTTCATTTAATATAGTAAAGAAATACGTTTTTGTCAATGGGACCCAATTGAAAGTTATGAAAAAAATCATACGCACTCTGTGATTACCTAGAAACATTTTCCAGTATAAAAGAACAATTTAAGTGGAACCACGATAAACCAACGAGATAAAAATATGTCAATTGTTAAAAACCCGAAAAATTACTGATTTATTCGAACTATTCATTTGATTCGTCCAAAACTTATCATTATTTATAGCAAGAGATGCACGGTAAGTCTTCGAGAAAATTTGGCATTCCAAGCCAACTCGGATAAACGTTCCTATTTGACCCTTCCTATTTTTCATTAGACAATTATTCCTATTTCACTGGCTTGTACCACCCAATTAAGAACGGCCAAAAATGAATTTACAAATTTTCCCGTGCCTTAAGCGGGAAGAAAAAATTAAAAATTTTTTTCATCTTTTCTTTCACCCCTATAATCACATCGACATCGACAAAGCCTGACGCTCAAGGTATAGGAAAATTGCCAATTCATTTTTGGCCGTATTTCGGGTGGTACTTAAGACAGTGAAACAGGAATAAGTTCAATTAAAAATAGAAAGGGTCAAATATTTATCGAGTTGGCTTGGGATATGCCCCATACATACAAATGCAGTATAGGTCGTTGTCATTGCCGGTGTTTTAGTACGTTTGACAGTTTAAGATGAAAGATTTTCACGACGTAACTGTATTGAAAAGTTGGAGATAAAAAAATACACCGTACGATCCGAAAGGCGTCCATAAATCGGCCGTTTACGAGATGTCTGGCGGACAGCGAGCCTCTGTTTCCTGATGTAACTTTAAATATTTAGCCAAGGAGCGATAAAAGAACCAAATCCGTTCTCAAGCCGTTTCAAACTATCGAAATAGACAGTGCCCCAATTAACAATATACTGTAACGGACGTAGGTAGGTATCTATGTACATGCATATATGTATGTATGTATGTATGTAGTATACCTAGGTATACGTTTGCGCATGGGTACCCTGCACCCACACGATCTATATACCTATCCTATATGTATGTATGTACAATGTACGTATACTGTCACCCTGATCCCGTACCTGTACCCAGACACCTCAAAGACCCGCCGCATATAGGTACGCTGTATGAATAATATAATAGGTATATCTGGTCCTAAGTATATTATAACAGAAGAATACGCGCAACTCCGAACCGGATAGAATCCTGCAACTTGTCATATTATCATCATCATGGATGTATGTACCTACGAGGTGGCGGCATGCCTATATGATACGAATACATTCGTCTTATACATAAGTATAATATATGTATACCTACGTGCACCTAGGTATCGGTTATAACGCATATAGGTATATACCGTATACACCTGTTACCTGGCCAATGTAACGTATGTATATGTATACGTCGAATAGCAAAATTATTGCGTCGACGGCCAGCAAGCGGAAGAATGCTGGACGGACGGATGATCTCGGAGCGAGGGATATTATACCATACGTACATACATATACATACATGCGTATACATAGTATATGTATACCTATACCGTAAGCGACAGAGGTCGAGATGTGTCAGATTTAAATCTGTCCGCGCGCAATTAGCGCCGGGGTCCCGCGCTCCTATAGTCGCGCTCGACTCGCAGCACCTGCCTTGAAAATCTCCGGGCATCCCGAACGGTACCAACTAACGTCGGCAACCCGCATCCCCGGCCCCCGACGGCCATCTCGTTCTACGTATCACCAGGATAAATCCGCACCGACGATAGCTGGGAGCGAAAAGCAATGGCTGCAGGCAACGTGCGTGCGTGCAGGCCGGCCGGCCTTTCAACGCCAATTAAAATGCCACTGCTAAACGACGCAATGAAGATGCGCGACCGAAGATAAATGATGACCGTGTTTTCAGTGAACGCGTATGAGTACGTATACCTATACATATATGTATACACGGGTAGACCTGTGTACGATATCGTATACAGCATATACGCATGGTTATCTTATACCTAGGTATAACAATACCTACATACCGTAAATTTTCCGATGAAAAGAAAACAAAAAAAATCGAACCAACTTAATTTCAATTGTTTTACCAGTTCCCTATTTTGCGGTATACATATGTATATTGGAGTGGTCGTTAATTTCTAACATATACGCGCCACCCCTTGAATCGACAGATAATGACGAACGAATAGTGTCTGAATTTTCCCAGATTTTCAGCTTGATTGGAAAGAGTGCCGAAATCAATTTGAAGTTGAAAAAATTAAACAAAGAAACGAAACAAATGCAAAAAAAATGATAGGAAAAAATGTTTTTCTCAATTTTCGAGTAAAAAAGAAGGAAACAGCTATTGTTGAATTGAGTAAAATCATATGATGAAGCCAATAGAGTGAATGACTCAATAGTTTCATCGGAATAACAGCGGGAAACAAATCTAGAATGACAAAAAACCGGAATATTTTCGGCGAAAAAATATTTTTTTATACAGGTATATTTGATGGTATTGATCAAACTAAATCCCAAGTCCTAAAACTATGATGCATTGAATATATATAAATTCTTTGAGGACAATCTTCAAAGTAACCAGTATAAGGCCCCTCAGATTCATCGTTGAACACAAAACAACGTCTTTTCTCTATAATCCCAGACCCAGAATACTGATAGTTGGACGAATAAGCCGCAGTTATAAGTCTGCAGGGAGCAGTTTTCACGCGAGCAAAATTTTTGGCGAAATAGTATAAGTATTGTACTATCACGCAATGCAGGTATGCATAAGAGGGACGAGTTACACGCTATATTGGGTATCATACCTCGTTGCATTTGCCAAGCATAACATATGTTATGTTATACCGACTGCAATATAATTGGCACACAATATATCGGCGGTGGTGCAGCCGCCTGTAAGTTTGTATATTTACGCGTAAATATGTATGCATATAATATTATAACCGCGCGGACTCTCTCTTTCTCTCTCTTTCTGGGTACGAATGATACACGCTACTGCAGGGATATTAAGCGAAGTGAACGCATTCAGAACGGGTGTCAGGGTAGTCGTTAGTCCTTTGAGTCATTGCTGCAGAAGGCCCCGACATGCGACGAGAGAAAAACCGCACCTGTCATTCGCAGGACGACGAAAGATACCACACAGATTCAACCCACCCCACCTGTACAATATACTTTACCTACTTCTACGAGTATCTACTATAAGGATAATATACAGATATATGGATAATAGAATATTTTATGGATACCATACAGACCTATACGGACGCAGATAATATAGGTATGTAGGTATACCGTGAGTCTTCCTGGATATGCACGCAATATGGGAGAATTGAAAACGCCTGCATGCCGGCAACTCAAACATCAAATGATAGGCTTTGGTTCCATACATCCAGCCAATACCTATACATATGGTACGCGCCGCGATATGCGTAACAAACCCCAATCTTTCGATTGTTTTATTCAGTACCCCCGTTCCCACATCATACATAACAACATTGTACCTTGAAGCAGTTTTCCAACTGCGTCGTCCAAACTGTTCTTCCCGCGGCTCGATGGTCCGGCATCTTCTCCCTCCATTGGACACAAAGGGTGCGGCGTTATGGACAGACTTCGATTTGAAATTTATTGAAATTATGAGACCGCACCCCGGAGCTGCTTGTATAGGATATATTGCTGTATACTCTCCGACGTTCGACAATAATTGTTTGGCCAAATGTTAATGGGAAAATGCAGCACTTGATTATCGTAGACGTATGTACACCGATATAGTATAGGTATATTGGTGTAAATTTAACAAAGTGGCATGAACGTTCTACACTGAACGCGTATACACTATATACATACAGCGAGAAGAATCCGCACTCGGCGGTATAATAACTGAAGCCTTGTTATACCACACATGATATAACCCGTCTACCCGTAGCTACCCATAGATTTTCAGGGGAATGAGTGCGTGCGTGCGTATGAAGTGAGTAGGTGGTATAGTTACACGAATCAACTGTCAACGACTCCGCGAGATCCGCAGGTACGAGTATATACCTATACAAGTATATACTCATATACATTACATACATACACGACTCGTAGCTGCACGAGAATTCTACAATGCGATATTTAACGCATAACAGCAGTGCGGCGCGTGGCACTTGTTAATTCGTGCAATTTATTCGAACTGCGCGTTATACGTGCATACGAACGACGACGATTCAGGAGAATCGCGACGGAATCGTATATACCTATATACATATATATATATGTATATGTATACGTGCGTGTATATGTATAGATATACGATTATATATTATACTATATGTATAACTTCCGCGGTTTGTCCGTTATTTTAATTCAATTCATCACTGGCCGTTAGACGTTGCAGGTCGCAGCATATACATATAGTATAGGTATATGTATACTGCATACATGCGAGTTCCCCGCGCTCGCGCCGAGACTCGACGCAATATATAGATACATTAATTATTATTTATACAGAAAATGATTATTATTATTTATCTCGGTGCATGTTCATACTCTTCTGCCTCTTCCGTTCGAACAATGCGTTAAAATTCTTATCAGGTATAACGTATACGCGCCGTCGTTCGAGGCAGCCGGCGGTTCCACAGAGTCGTCACGGGGTGGGAGTTTATTATACGTCGAGAGGTGTGCAGCAGGATTGTTTGATACGGGACAATTATTTATAAAGAAAATTGAAAACGACGATGAAAATTGATGTTATACTCGCGTTCCCTCGATTATAGGGAGTAGAGGATTTTCACCCGGGGGACTCTATACGGATAGTGGATTATATATATATATATATATATATATCGAACGCAAAAATTAGGAGCTGCGAGGGGGTCAGCCTCGCGCACTGAGAGACACTGCCGCCAGGAGATAGAAGATGAGAGATCGTGGAGGCGGTCGGCTGTACACGGTGGACCACCTCTCCATGACCGAGTCGGGCGGGTGGGGGGTAGACAGAGTCTCAGAATCGTCCTGCTGGTCCGGGAGACGACAGACATTGCCACAAAACGACAACAAAGAGGCGCGGAATATGAGAAATTTCCCAAAATGAGAATACGATTGTATGTATGATAAACTTATTCGGCATCAACATAAATATATATATATACATATATACTATATGTATATATGTATACATATATTTATAAGGTCATATACCCACGTACCGCGCATATACAATAACTTGCCAGCTCTCAACGAACGTTCATACTCAAGTCTTGCAAACTGCAGCTGCGGATATTATAGGTATAATGTATATGATTCTCATAATATTACCTCGTCAAATTGCTCCGATACTTACTTACTTACTGCAGCTGTATATTCTGGCAAACCGCGATCCGAGAGGCTGCCGTGCAGAGCTGCTGCGCCATTTTACCCGCTATCTATAGACGCCTAATTATACAACTAATTTAATGAATGAATGAGCTAGCAAGTACAGTGAGCCATACATCCCGCAACAAAATACCTATGTATAAGGATATATGTGTGTGTATATATATATATATATATATATATATATATATATATATATATATATATATATATATATATATATATATATATATATATATATATATATATATATATATATATATATATATATATATATATATATATATATATATATATATATATATATATATATATATATATATATATATATATATATATATATATATATATATATATATATATATATATATATATATATATATATATATATATATATATATATATATATATATATATATATATATATATATATATATATATATATATATATATATATATATATATATATATATATATATATATATATATATATATATATATATATATATATATATATATATATATATATATATATATATATATATATACGAACGTGCGTATGCATTACGTGTATACGTCTACGCGTGCACATTGAAAGAGAGATCATATTCACAGGTATGGGTGTATTATACATATAGGTAGAAGCGTGACACGTGAGCGTGAGGCGTACACGTATAAGCGGGTGGGCGGCTTTTGTGCGGAAACTTCAAAGTTAAACAGGTACCGTGGCACAACCGACGTATAGGTCGTAGGGCGCTCATCTCTTACGAGCTAGCGCCAAGATCCATGTAAATTTTGAAGACGTATTACACACGTACGTATAGGTATATCTATGTGGAGTCGACGAGGCATTTGTGAATTCTGTATTCGTGACGGCTGCAGTCACCGCGCGACAATTATTTGTAAATTTGGATATCTCCGTCCGCAGTGTATAGTATACCATTAGGTATGTATGTAGCGGTATGCCCATACATGCCGTATATGGTACGGGACTCCGAATGTGTTATTATTCTCGTATGATAACTCGTATACATGCCTATTATGTTCATTGGTTGACGGTGATTGTTGAATATGAGTGTGCCACCGCTGCAGCGTTATAATAGAGGCGGGGTTGCCCTGTACGCTTTACGGGACTTGGGAGATCTTCACATTTTGCCATCCAATACCTACTCGTATTATACATATGTATACCTGTATGCATAATGCATTCACCTATATGTGTATCCTATATGGTGTATGTACCGCAAAAGTGCACAGGCGCTGAACCGCACCCTGCAATCGAAAACGCTTATACAGCTATTCTTCGCCCGAACTCGGCTGTTATCTTGAGGAATGACCGAATTCACTTTTAGCCGGCGAACAATAATATTGACTTAATGGTGCGCGGCGGCGGTGCAGGCGGAGGTATTTGGGAAGGGACGGAGGATTTACTCTTCCCGAGCTGGTAAACATCCAGGCTAGCTGCAGACGCACGTGGCGCCAGTATGCGATTTTGCGTTAAATTCAAGCTGTAGTAGGATAACCATAGATGTGTATATAGCTGGAATAAGTTTTCGATTTCTTACATGTATACTTACACTGTAGAAAGTATACCTCGCGACTATCGCGGGTATACCAACACCGTAGGTGTAGGCGTATAACGATCATTACTGTAATATCTATATTTTCGATTCTCACAATTTCCTTCGTGCAGTATATTATAGATGTAGAAACGTTCGCAATTTAACAGGTGCATCGCTGATGTATAGGTATATACCTAATATGCCGGACGTATAAAGTATGTAAGTACCTACTACCTATGTATCTATACCTATATATGTATATAAATATGTATACAACATAAAGATATGTACGTATGTACATACGTATATACATATATCTATATATGTATATGTGGGCGCGCGTATACACGTAAATATATACGATATTAAGGTGTAAAAGCATGTGCATAGGTATATAGGTATAATATGTATGTAGCGTGTATATACGAGAAGTGGGATTGCAGCAGTGGAGTGATGGATACGCGACGTCTACACCTGCAGGCCGCAGGTGAGAATCACGGCTTTGATAAGGCGGGGTACCATACCCATACAGATATGTCACGGACCATGGGCATTTTGTATAGCTATATATAATACGAGAGTATATATATGCGCATAGCTATGTAACATATATACATACCTATACACACAACTGCTACACTTTCTGTCCATCAGAGAATAGGATGTGATTTGATAGAACCGGCCTACACATATAACCATATCGATCAACTGAAATAAGTGATGTGGATCAATTTTCTATCTAATAATTGCTATGCGTGTATGAATGATTATATCTGTACCGTTATAGGTACATACATACATACATACATACAGATGTAGTTTTTTTTTGTTTGCAAACATATACATATACCTATATAAACTAAATCGTTAGAGTCGTTCGCTGAAGGTTAATAGCAGAATTAAATTGGTGTAGTCGGGGGTTGGCGGGTGGCGGATATTCACCGTTAGAATCCTGACATACAATCAAATACATCACAAACGGTATATAGGTACCTATAAATATATTTCTTGTGTACCTGTAATACATAGGTATATTCGCTTGCAGATAGTTAATTGCAATGCAAACTTCTGATGTCATGATTACTTGATTTTTGCGTTCTTGATGGTTTCAGATAAACGCCGCCTACCTAAAGAGAATGTCTATGAATGTCTATGACGTGGGTGTCCACGATCTGGCTACGTATAGCATCCCATTATATTTATGAGCCTTGTATAATATTATTTTCCTTGACAACTAGTCCAGATTCCGCTAATTTTAGTCGTATGCATATATGTTCATCGACTAAGCCCAAGACCAGTACCAATTATTCTTGTATTCATGAGGTCTCATTATACACCTATGTCACGTGAATTTCCGGAGCATTCAAACAGTTTCCGGACTATGCCGGTTTTCGATACCTGCAGCATGCTGCAACCAGCAACGATGCCTATATTGTTCTTATTCACGACCGCTTACCGAGACACCGGCAATCCAAAGAAGACGGATCCAATTCGATGACCCCGTACTTATACGGTATTCCCATGCACCTATAGCACCGCGGCTATTCGACGTTATAGATCTTGAAATTTCGGGAGGAATTCACTTGGGCGCATCTCTCTCCAATGTCGACGTATATCTATAGGTATGTTGTTAATTTTATCTCGACGGCCGCGGATATACCTTCCAGTACCCTATATCTCCGTACCTCATACGCATCTACTTAGTGCGGCATTACATCTCGGAGTGGGTATACGTATGTTAAATTTTGCTCCATAAAATCCTAACTCGTCGGAGATGTTGGTATACAAAGAAAATTGCGCCGATATCAACCGTGATATCACCCATAGGTACAGCCGGCTGGCAGATTTCGTCACGCTATAATCCTTTAGTATATGGCTATGGGTATAGGTATACCTAGGTATAGTGTACGCATATACTATCCAAGTACCCATATAAAATATGACCATGAGTGTACTCAATACCATAAACTGCACCTACGTATATCAGCAGGAGTATAGTATCATATACGTATTTGGGTATAGTATATGTGCGTATATATTGCATGCTGTGCGAGACACGGCGCAGCCCGGCGGTACCACGTCGGGTACTTGAAAGAGTCCGTCGTGCGCGACGGGACCGAGGCGGCGTCGGGAACGAAGGATCCCGACACATGTTGTCCCCCGGGAGGTGGACTCCACGACCAGGACCCCCAAGAGAGTGCGGCTGTAGCTAGCATTCTGCAATGTCATATCGACCACGGACGTATACACTCGTGGATCAACCTATCCAGACCGTACCTTAGGTATAATATATCCGCGGTACCAGCCGGCAAGTCACTTTACAGTTAACGTATAGGTACATACATACATATACGTATAATTAGCGAGGTCTGGAAAAACAACGTACGACGTGTATAAATTACATTACACCTGAATTTATATATATAATATAGGTATATATCAGGTATAAAGATATACTGCACCATAGGTGCGCGTACCGCATAGCTGTATTGCAGGTAGGTATACATATAACAAGGAATTAATTGACGGGCATGCTGCGCCCTTATACATGTGTACCTATGTATACCTGCCTCGGGTATGTATATGTATATAGATCTCATGTTATCTGCACAGCGCGAGTTAGATAACGAGCAAACAGTTATACGCAGGTATCCGGGTAAAGACTGTTCGTTTTTCTTAAGAATAATCGGAACCTACGACGCTGGCGTCGGGTATTTACCTTTGAAACGCGTGCCACGATATTTGGACGATCATCCCTGCGGGATCATCACGAGATTATCCACGCCGAGGTCCGCGGCAGACTCCCGGAGGTCGAGCTGGGGTCCCTGATCCTGGGATGAGTGATACTGCTCTTGGAAGTATGTATACATGCACGTATACAGTTACCTATGCACATACATATATAAAAAACATGTATGTACATACATACGTACACGAAAGTAATTCCATATACCTACTTGATATGTAGGTGCCCGTTGCAATGACCTGACACGTAGAGCTAATTGTCTATAATACTCGGTTTAGTCACTTTCGGAACTCCAAACATCAGTCGGTTCAAAATGGAGACTGATAGTGAACATCGCGGATAATCGCGGATATGGCGATAAACAGGTCGGCGTGATGTTTTTTGAACGGGATTTAAAACCGTCAATTTCAGATAGTTTCAACTTTGGCCGACAGCCATTATACCTAAACCGAATAGACAACTTGTATGTGTAATATTATAATGATTCAACAATTTTCTAATTTTGATTATCGATGTATCAAAGTATAAGTTTCCCGGCCTGGGTGGGGGACTGGGGGTGTGTGAATTGTATATCAATATTTAGTAGATACATATTAATATAGATACATACATGCCGATATACATAACGAATCTATACCGACTTACTGCAGTACATAATTCATTTTTGGATCTATATGACGGGTCACCAGACGTGGGCGTATATATACCGGTATACGGTATTATGACGCGGAGACGCTGTGACGGCTGGCAAAGAACAGCCGGATCTTGACCGCTGCGTTCACCGAAGCGCGACTGCAGCAGATCCTGACTTCCTTATAACTCTGTTGCTCGTGCCTGCATGTGGGCCTTGTTATAGGCTCCTAATTGGGGGCCCGATTTCGCCAGCTTCCATGCTGTATGGCGCTCGCCGCTGAACAACCCTGCAGGCTCGGTGTGCCGAATACCATACGGAGTATCCACGTCACCGGTATATTCGCGCATAAACACACATACATACATATAGTTACAGCTATGAAAGGCGGCTATCCGGGACGCGCGTTAAAATACGAGAGTGCGGCACGGCTAGGTGTGCGTGACGTCATAATTATGCTGACCGGTGACCAATCGTAGAGCAGCGCAAAGATGAATGCGCCACGTGGAGGGAAAGAGGGTTGGCGGTGAGGGGGTGGGGGGGTGGGGGAGGGGAAGGGGGGGGGGGAGTGGGTTGCCGAGGGGGGTGAGAGAGGCCAACAAGAGGCGTTGGGAGAAGGAGGAGCCAGGAATAACCTGATTGGCCTCAGACCCGGAGGATATCGTAACCATGGTAACCCTCTTACTTCTCAGCAGCCGCGGCCGCGGCCTCGGTCGAAATATACATGCAGTATCCATCGGCGAGAGAAAGGGAACTGGAGATGGGGGATAGGGGAGAGGGGAGAGGTGGGAGAAAATGTTGCTCTTGGTGCAGCGACTTCCGCTCGATACGAGCTGTACAGCTGAGTACATACCTATGTACATACCTATGTTCTTTGAAGATTATATATTGTTCAAGTTATTTTATCATCCGTATTCGTTATCACAAACGTTATTAGATGCAGTCTTTCGTAGTGTGCCTACGCTCCAAAAAACTTTAATTATTCGAACCAGCTGGACGCCTGGGCATATTGCTCCGATTCCAACCAGTCAATATACCTAAAATCATGCGTTCGATCAATTTATACTATACTCGAATTCACAACCGCATGAACAGTTCGTCACCTGCGTAGATATCTAATATACATATACGTATGTACGTACATACATACATAGGTAGGTACAGGTAGTACAGGTATACCCATGTAGCACATATGGGTATAGTTGTGATAATGGTTATTACATAAGCCTGCGCAATATCCTTACCCACCATGTTAGCCATATACGCCACACTATTAATACGCACCTCGTATGGACAGGTAGATGTATCGATGGACGTGCATCTACATAGAGGCGAAATAAAATAGCGACAATAGCAATTCGCTTCGATGGAAATAATAGACTAGAGCGTGGTGACGAAAAACGAAGGAGAAAAATATGGGGAAAAAGAGAGAGAACGAAAAAGAGGAAGAAAGAATGCTCGCGCGAGGCGAGGAAAACGCAGTTTGGCCCTCGGGCGCGTCAGGGAGCAACAAGTGCCAGTGTATATATATACCTATATAATCGTACATGTGTGTGTGTGTATATATTATACATACACATGTATACACGACCGAGGACAGACTCCGCCTCTCCGTAGCCTCGTGGTGGAGGCGCCCTGGGGCGACGTTACACCACCGCACTTGAGCTCGGAACGTTTCGCGGGATCCACGATAAAGAGGGACCGCCGTTGTGACGTAAACTGTGCGTGGTTCTCCCCGGGAATTTGACATATCCGATACTAATTCTACACAGTGGTACATAACACGCGCGAGTGCGTCGTCGGGAGGCCCCATCCTCCATCTCCAACGAAGGCAAAGTCGACGTCGTCGGTCCTCGCAGTTTATAGTTCAATATAAGTTCAGCATCCGTTATATACTTCCGCAATTTCAACATTTCAAGCAAGTTATTTTATACATCCGTTCAACATCTTGAACGACGAGGAGGAGGAGGAGGAGGAGGAGGAGGAGGCCGAGATGCTTTGGAACTGGCGAGGCTCACTATCAGTCACGGCTGTACTATAATATTTCTTATATATACAGTAGCATCATAATAATCGAGGAACGGGACTCGGGGATTTGTGCATAAGTTTGTTAAAGCAACGTTACCATTCCATGATATATTGTCACTGCTTAGGGGCGACAGCGGGTCAGTCTGCAGGGTAATGCGTTATAATAACGACGAGATTTGAACGAGTGAACCGTGACGTCGGATTGTACCGGGTTGGTGATTTGACAATAATTTGTGACACGAACATATATTTAAAATTATTCGCAGGACTCACTGAACGTAAACTGTACGAGTATACCAACTGACTGGGTGATTGATCCTGCAGGGGAATTGATTTGTCCATTTGTCAAATAACCTGGCTGGAAAAATTCTGACGGTTCGCGTGCAGTTGCGTTGGTATAAGATATCTAAATATAGGTACAGGTATACACGCGTAGTTCATCGGGACCATGAACGAAATTCTTGACGAGTCGTCGGGAGTCAAACCGACAACGGGGATGGAAGATCCTACGAGCGCCACCTCCACATCCGCCCCTACCCACAACAGCATCAGCAGCAGCAGCAGCAGCAGCAACAACAACAACACCAATAAGAACAATAAAAACGCAAACAACAATAACAACAACAATAGTAGCAGTAACAACAACAACAACAACATCAACGGTCCAGGAATCGGAAATGGTGTTAACGGCGGCGGTGAGGGTATCAGCGCGGCGGTTGCCAAGGTCCTAAAGGGCTACGACTGGACTCTGGTACCTGTTGCCACCAAGTAAGTTTTCGTATCCCGCTGCTATAATATGTCAAATATTAATCGTAACTCACCCGCTTATACCTATAACCTATATGACCGGTGACAAAAGTCAAGTCAATCCGCCGCGTATTTCGGCATATAGGTATAGGTATCTAGGTATATTGTTCTTGTTGTGTATCACGGTGCAGTATTGTTTCCCCACCCGCGCTGTACCTATACTGTATACACACTTGTGTATAAGAGCTGCAGCATATCGTATATAGTATGATGTATCTATGTATACATATACATACGTATAAGTGTATGCGTGCCTGTATACCTACGCCTCGTACGGACACGCGTATTATTGCTTCAGAACTCGTATCAAGTTCGTACTACGGGTCATTATTTATCCGTCAACCCTATCGCGTACGTTGCTATCACGAGCCGTTGCAGCAGGGTCAGTAACGCGGTATGCTGCAGTGTTCTTCGTTTATCGCAACGTCTAGTGTCACTGAACTACGGGGCATACCGTGCTCTGAGAGTCTGCTCTGCTCTGCACCTAAATCTACATGTATTATACATGTGAATGTATATAAACTATAATACTGCCGCAGGTCGTGTCTCGATGTATGTTACATACACCCCTTGATCCTCTCCCCGTTATTATTATAAAGATACGAAAAAAATTCTTCGGACTAATGTCGCAGTATATAGTATATTATGCACTCAAGCAAGAAATACTGAGCAGGCGTATACCTGTATACATATAGGTATAAAGGGTATAACGTGTAGGCAAACGAATGATTAAAGTGTTCAACAGAGTGGTCCTTATTTACGGTGTTTTTGAAATTTCCTGCGGACAATTAGGTGGAAAAAGTTTGCAAATAAATTCAAAAAAAAAGTACGCGAAACTTGGAGTCTGTAGGTCAACTCAAAGTACTGCCTACAAGGCAGTGAAATTTGGCATACGTCTTCCCTACAGGGTTGAAGGTTTTTTTTTTCCAAAAAATCGCCCAATCATTCGTTGAATACCTATGACTGTAGGAAGGACGTACATACCAAATTTCTGATTTTTCGAAGCACTATTAAGGCAGTGAGCCCGAATTTCCATGTAAATCAAATCGGAAAATTCGCTGCCTTGTGAGCAGTACTTTGAGTTGACCTACAGACTCAAAGTTTTGGGTACTTTTATTTTAAATTTATATAAATTATGTACCTATATATATCGGTATAGGCCCTATCCGCAAGGGCGTGCATTCTCGTCTGGAACCTCCGAATGATCCTCCGTAGGTATAGGTGTATGTGTAGGGCAACATACATTATACGTTGTGCAACAAGTGTCATTCTAACGGGCCATGACACCTGTTGAGTTCACTCGATATATGGGTGTATTGATAATGTGAATAGCCCGTAGCCACCCACCCGTGCCGTGGCATATACATATGAATATACCTACATATACATGTATATAGCTTTACTCGGTCAACGGGCGTGCCCTGCACGCCTCGCGCCCTTAACAATTACCGCGTATATAACATAAGTAGACATTATTATAGGTATGACTTAAGTTAGACGTCGACGTGCCTTATGCCCGTACGTATCAAGTGTATACCTATATAAACGCGGGTGTCACCGGTGAGTATCAAGTATACCTATGTGCATATACAAACAAGGCGGTGGAATGTGTAAGTTGTTGTATAGGTGCTCGGTTGCGCGAACCGCGCGGAGATGTAGTACATAAATGCACTTAGCGTCCCGCTAATCGAAGCATACAGGTATAAGGTATATACCATGTATAGTTATATCACATATTATCGGTGTACCAAGGTGTACCTACATATATACATACTTGTATATACCTAATGTATAATATATATGCGCGTGTACGTGTACGTGGATTCGAATGTGGATGTGGATGCAGTGTTTGCTCGCGCGAGTCTCGAACTTTGAGAAGCTGCTGCAGGTACGGGTCGCTCGCAGTCAACGTGTCAAACTGCCGCTCCTGCACATGATATGTTCACGGACTGCAGCGGGACAGACGCGGAAAAGACGCATGGCGAGGTGCCGAGGGGTGAAGGGAAATCCAACGCCGCTAACTCAATTATGACATGCTTGTTTCCCCGGCCTGGGAAAATGCTTGCGGAAAATATCCTTGTCCCGTAATTATCAACAATTATTGAAATAATGCCCCAGCGGCACAGCTTGGGTGTACTGCACCTATACATATGCATATACGGTATAAGGTATATTGCGGTATATCTATAGGTATACATACGGCTATTTACCCACGTGTATATACATATGTGTGTACATGTGCATACACACATTCGGTGTATTACATACCACCCATATGTACGTGTATAATATACATACATATATAGTCGAGTCACTCAAGTGTCGTTTGATTTTAACGATTCGATAACAGCGCGGACGTCTGCCATGGCAAATGATGCAACGGACCGGCGCCGAGTGGTGATCTGGCATTTGTAATTGCTCGCGGTAAAAATTCTCTCGCCGCTCGCTGCTCGCTAGCCGGCCGTTGGGCGTCGAAAGCACTCTGATAATCAATTACACGTTTTTTTATTAAACAAGCATGGGCGCGTGCTCCGCAGTACACCGATCTTCGGGCGAACCCTCACCTTACAATTACGGACTTGTACCCCTAACCCAGCTAGCGGAGGTATTACGTATGTACCTACTGCCCGCTGCACGAGCTGCATGCTTTTTTAACGGTCCAGGCTACCCCCCAAATCAACTCCAAATAAATAAAAACCGATCCTGTCGCTTTTTCAGATTTTTATTTCAACATTCAACCCCTGGACCACTGCAGAGGATGAACTTTTCCATTCAAAATGCACGGGGTTTCACGGTCTTTCCAGTTGCTATTTCATTGTAGGACTAATTAAGGGTCTATAAGAATTTGAAAATCCTCACAAATTAGTCTACGAGAATGCTGTTGTGTTGAATACAAAATAGCCACCACCCTGCTCTCAAAATTTTGTATGGGTTATCTCGTGTCAATATGATGACTTTTTTTTCCAATTTCATCAAATGCTGCTCAAAAAAACATTAAAAATATATGGTTCTCGTTGTTTTTCGGTTCCTTTACATTTTTTGTATGGGATAATCCGTCATTATTTTATATAATTCATACGGACTTGAGGAGTTCATATAATATTGAAGAATGACGGATTATCCCATACAAAATGTGAAGGAACCGAAAAACATCAGGAAACATATATATGTTCAATGTTTTTGGGCAACAATGGATGAATCAACAAAAAAAGAAAAAAAAATCCCATGCAATGGCATGCCAGGTAACGTGCGCGCGCGCGCGCGCCTCTATATATATGCGCGTATATGTCATGTATGTCCACACATCCGTTGTATACAAGTAGGTGCTATATACCTACGTTGCAGTATAGGTGCAGTCCCTTATCCTTGGCCCGAGGAGACGAGAGAGTTATCAAGCTTGGCAAGGGGTACAATGTTTATTTCCACTGATACGGTGATGGGGGCGATAGCTTCGACTGTTTTTATTCCCATAGGGTCTATGGGAATTTCGTGGTGAATTCGTATACATATATACCTAATCTTGGGATGGAGGGAGGGAGAGAGAGCCGCAGATTCCATCGAATCTGAATTCAGATGTATATGTACAGTTCGTACAGTATACACAATCATGCACGATACACAAAGGTGCAACGGTACCTATATATATGCACGTTTAATGTCAATTTGTACAGCACTTTGGCGACGTGACGATATAGGTATACGCAGCTATATGTAAAAGTCAGGATCGGTACATGAATATAGGTAGATATATTCGTCTGTTTCACCTGTCTAAGTATGATATAATCTCGAACTTTTCACACTAAGCCTCACACTATTTTTCTCAGACCATTTTAGTTTCCGGCATTGACCAAGGGGTTTAGATCTTACGATTATAATTATGTACGTATAAGGTATACTCAAATAGTCTGCAAGTTTCGAAACGGACCGGTCGTAGGTGTCTACATCCATATGCATTATATTCCTGTATAGTACATACATATCATATATACGTACTGCAGAGGCGTACGGGCGTACAGACACACAGCACATCTGGGAAGCAAATGAAATGCAAAGAAAGAGATTTTTGCGTATCTGGGTAAACCTGTAACTTCGGAGTCCGTCGGGCCCTGTTAGAGGTCCCGTGCTAATTCCTTCGCCGCTTAGTTTACCCACGGGTTTCACACCCAGCTTGTTTCAAAGAGGCCGAAGACCACGGGGCGGGACCGCGATTGGTCCGTATGCAGGAGCAGCGCAACTTCTCGCCGACTGGGACCGATCGAAAACTGGCAATAAAACTTCAACCGTGTCTAGGTGTATAATCTATCTTTACATATTATATCGTATATACCTATATATGTGATAAACGCGTGACAGATGTACCGCACGTATAATGTATGTACATACATACCTCGGTATGTATATCCAACGCGAAAAGAGAACGCCACACGTTGAATATTGAATTAAGTACAGTCATTTTACGTCGACCATAATCTATCTATACACATAATGTTACGATATAATTTGAATCTAATTCATATATACTATTTACGTATATGTATATTGTATATGTACATTGTATATGTATGTATGTACTGACCGTGAGGATACACGCGGCAGTGGCAACGGCAACGGCAACGGCATCAGAATCTCGACGATGAGAAAGACTCGAGAAGTATAAGAGATGACGAGCTAAAGAACACTTTGATGAAGTCATCTCGTATATGTATATATATATATATATATATATATATATATATATATATATATATATATATATATATATATAGGTATATACATATACATATATATATATAAGTAAAGGGCTATGCGGCCGTCCGTCCGTCCGCCCGGGCACACTTGATTCGTGTTATTTTAAGCTCACCGCTTATACGCATCTATATACCTACATGCGTTAACGTATACACTATACACGTATACACGCATATGTACGTGACGCTATATCAGCGAGCGTATATAACAGGGATCTTTCCTGGGCCCTGATCTCGGAGTACCCGGGTTTAACTACTGCACGGTGGTGGTGGGCGACGCGGCAGTGTACGAGTATATAAAAAAAAAAAAAAATATATATATATATATATATACATACATGTACATAAGGGTCAGGCGTCGCGATGTATACCCTGCACCTATCGTACCTTATAGATATTCGCACAACTATTCGGCCGCTCGCTGTAGGCGAAATTTTTCGTAGTTTATTTCACATGCATATTTATGCATACCTTATACATGTGAAGAAACAAGGCTATACACAATGGCGAGAACTTTTGGTTAGCGTGAATGAGCTGTGTGAAATTTGTAAATGTATCTTCTGAATTAGTATAAAATGTTTGATGTTGGAGGTGTAATGTAAAATTGCAGGGGTTCCGGGGATAAGAGGGCAGCCCACGTGAAGAGGCCGATGAACGCGTTCATGGTATGGGCCCAGGCAGCCAGGAGGAGACTCGCCGATCAGTATCCCCAGCTGCACAACGCCGAGTTGTCCAAGACCCTCGGGAAATTGTGGCGGTAAGTCGGAATCATCTGATTATCGTCCATCATCGAGCCAGTCGCACAACGACTGCACCACCCGGGTTGTACACACAAATGCATAGTGTTCTGTAGGGCCCGCGAAAATCTTCTTTCAATTTGTTCGTCATTCCTGAATCAAGTGAGTACTGTACCGTGTGTTGAATTATACGCTTATAAGAGGCGGCTCGAGCAATCGGCAATTTTTATTTTTCAACATCCATGATCATTTTGAAACGAATGACGTTGTAACAGGTAATATTCGTACAAGTATTATACTTTTATTTTGTAGTCAGGCGAGCCTTTGCGCAAGCATAGTTAACCATAATATACAATTGAAGTTCATGAATGATTCCAAATTATTTCCCCCTCAATCCCAGCGGGTATAACCGGGATTTTAGAAAGAAACATTTAGTCGGGCGGTTGAAAGAGGGTTACAATTCTTCGAAGTTGTAGATTGGTATGAGATAAAAATCATTGACTGCAGGCGGTATTAGGGTTTTGCCGAGGAAGCCTATATTGCGCATTGACGGATGAAAGAAAAAGACGAAAATATTTTATAATGGTGCCTAGTCTGCACGTTACGGCAAAGCGATAACTGTATTCGACGAGTACGATATGTAGGACTCTTCCGTCTTACCATGATCTATACAATGTGCACAGTGATACGGTGTACAACGTGCGTATCGGAAGCAAACACTAAAATATTATTAGCGTCGCCGCGGGTATATTGGTGTCGCGATCGTTTATAATACGCGGAGTTACATTAATTCTTGCATTGCACTTTCCACAGAAATTGCGGTGGCTACATATATATATATAGGTGTAGGTACATACATACCTGTATGTGAATAAATATGCGTACCTACTTGCAATCTACCTATCGGGATCGTATATACCTACGTGTATTCTATATAAGAAATACACATATTCATTTTCAACATTTCTTTACATACACATCAGGTATACATGAGTATTGATATACTGAACGTGTGACATGGCTACTCGTACTACATACGAAAGCGGTTGTCTAGTGGCGTAGCGTTGCGTTGCGTTGAATGGCCCGGCCTGGCCTGACCTGGCGTCGGGGGGACCGTTCGCGCGTCACTTCTAAAAAGTCATTATTTAGCACCTCTTGAAATGGCCCAAAGCCTGTTAGCACGTGATGTCAAACACGAAAGTTATCTTAGAGACGATGCCTGCAGGCTGTTTTCGAATTTTCCCCAATACCGTATTCATATGTATATACATATATATATATATATATATATATATATATATATATATATATATATATATATATATATATATATACATATATGCATACGTATAATACACGGATCCTGCAGGGGGTAGGTATATACGTATACAGAAGCGTACACGTCCGTGTACCTGCAGCCTGCGGATATACAGGCACATGCAGCATCCCGGGTGATTGTGACGTTGCGGGGCAACGGGGCCGCGGGATACCGGGACGCTCGATAGATAGATCGTGTCCAGATCCGAGCCCGCGATTGGTCTCAATCGCATCAGACCAATCGCATCATCGGGCCGATTCAATTCAACAACCTGAATATGTATGTACATACCTGGTATACAGGGAGATTTCGTTATGTACAATCGAATTACAAACAATACCACAGTCATCTCGGGTAATTGCCGTGCGGCGTTCTCCCTCACGGTGTACGTCCTTATATATTATACCTACACAGTAAACGGAGTACACCCATATACGTAATACGTGTATTATACCCATACCTACTTGACATAGCTGGCACATATATAATATACCACGAGGTATTCCATCCTGTAAGTACGAACACGCGGTCGGGCCTTAAAAAAAGATTCATTGCCGTTTCTTCATTTGAAGATATATCAGCTGTCGTATTGTATAATCTGTGGCTAATCATCCGGCGATGCAGGATCCAACATTTTCCGAGCCCTATCATTTTTATCTCTTCCGTTTGACCATTTGTTTCGGTTACTTATTTTTTTCTTTCGATATTGTTCTTATCTTTTTATACAACCCTGATAAAGTTCGTCGAGCATATTTACTTTAGGCGCTGGTAGGGAAATTAAATCGTGACGATGAGAGGTACCAGCTAATACGTATATGAAACTGACGTTGCACAGGTGAATATACACGCGTATATACAATAAAATTTCATACCTTCGGAATTATTCGCCTCAGTTGCGAGACACGTAGGTATATATGTATGTGTACATACGTGAGTACCTATACAAAGAAATATCAAAAAAAATAATAAAAAAAAAAAAAACAGAAACGCAGGGGAAGGGCGGGGCGGCGTTTTGCTCTCCGTAGCGAACTCGGGACATAAAAGCCGCGGAAGCTCTTGAAGATACGCATACCTATGTACATTATACATATCTATAAATATACACATACTTATAAACATGCTAGTCATACATACGGATATAACGCGGGTATACTTGTGTAGTTGTATCCAACCGCAAGACTCCAGGTGCAATGGGTTCTGATAGTTTTACGCAGTCTTTCCTCCCGTTTATAATATTTGTCAAAGGAGATATCGAGGGTTGGCGACAGAGTTGCGACGATATATAAGTGCGACGATATGCGTGGTACATACATCGTTGTAAGCGACGCGGCTCGTGCTGCAGCTGCTCCGTGTTAGTTCCTGTGACACGGATACACAGTATCTGCATGTGTGCGTCCATACTTATACCTACACAGACACAGCACACACACTCACATATATATTTTATACGCATATGTATACGTAGATGTAACACTGTGATCCCCCTGCACTTCTCTGAGCAGGATCTTTGATCCACATACAAGAAGGACCACAATGACACCCTTGTCCCCAGTCAGGTGAATTTCTCTGTATCTACCTGTATAGCCCGTCGAGGTCTCGAATAAACATCCACCATCGTTGTCGACTATATACCTCTATATGTATAGATCATAATTATATGCAGGGGCTAAGAAAGTATAGAAAGATTTTTTTCCCGTAGCTCTTGCGCACCTCTCGCGTCCCTTTCACTCGATACAAATTACACGAATTAAAATTAGTTAGGACAAAACGTATGAACGCATCGGTATATGCGTGTGTGGTGCATAGGGCCCGGGAGGAGATTGGCTGACCCTGCGCCCCATCTGGCAGCAAAACTCGAGATATCATGATTGATCGTGACCCCAGTCACCGTGGGGGAAAAAAAGGAAGGAAAAAAAAAAACCCAAGACAAAGTCCATTGACCAGATGGAGTTTAAGAGTGACAAAACATCCGTTAAAGTTGAAATATATGTATTATATAACAATATAAATATATATATATATATATATATATATATATATATATATATATATATATATATATATATATATATATATATATATATATATATATATATATATATATATATATATATATATTTATATAATAAGCGTAGACGAGTATAACACCGAGTGTGGGCCGTACATACCTAAACACACGGCTATATATACATTTACTACTATTTGAGTCGCAGGCTGTTCATATATCGATTAAATATTACACACACACTGTAGAGGGACGTCTCACGTCATACAACGAGCGTGGTCACGACGTGGAGCTTATATGTATATACGTATATCCCCGTGTTCCAAAATTCGAGTAAACACGCGATATATATACCTGTACGAATTACGTGCCAACGGGCCCCGGAATCAACGAATTCTCTCTTTGTCAGATGATATAAAATTATTAGTACGCCACTCAAATTCTTTGACCAATCTTTTAAGATA
This sequence comes from Macrophya alboannulata, assembly GCA_949628255.1. NCBI lineage: Eukaryota > Metazoa > Arthropoda > Insecta > Hymenoptera > Tenthredinidae > Macrophya > Macrophya alboannulata. The sequence goes on from OX451213.1 coordinate 100,033, forward strand.
GCTGCGCGAGTTTTTTTTTTTCATCAAGGAGCGGTGAGACGTTGAGGGAGGGATAGGTTTAGGAATACGCATATCGAAGTCGTGGTATCGATTATTTATGATATAGCTAGACCGTTATAACCCCGCGACCTGCAGTATATATAATACGCATTATATACGCTTGACTTATACCTATATGTATAATGTATAATATGTTACATATACGTATTGGGGTGGTTCAAAAAATAAAAACTTCTTATAGTCTTAAAAGTTAGTTTCAGGTATAAGGAAAATCCTCTCAAAAGGGCAGCTCGATGTCTCGATTCTACTAAGAATCCATTTTCCCATTCATATATAACACGTGAAAAATTTTTATTTGCGTTTTCCTCGTATGAGAGTATTCAGACATTTTTTTGTGACATTTTTGAAACACCCTAATACAAATATATAAGTATTACATATTGTATATACCTACCTATACCTACCGAATAACGATCGTATATAATATTATACCGGAAAGGCTTATCAGTCAAAGAATTTACGAGGCAGTTGAAGCATAAACATTAACTATAACTAGTCGCAGGCTTCTAGCCGTCCCGGAGAGCCGTGATGATTCGAGTGTATGATATAGGTATACATAAGGTATTATGCGTGCATAAAGCATACACGGGCACGACGAAGCGTGTACGTGTAGAAGATACAACCACCAGCTAACTCGACGATTCGAGATTCAAGAAACACTAACCAGACCCTGTATGCCCGACTGCCGTCATTAACACAAGCTGTCGAGCCGCCGAAACCCCCGTAACCGCGCTGCTCCTTGTATGATTCTCAACTCCGTTATAGGCTTGGTCGTATCGTAAATATAGGTATATTATACATACGTATACCTATAGCCAAAAGTATAATACATCAAGTTCTTATACGCTCTCCACATATGTATGTATTTATTTAGAACTCGCGGTTCACTAAATTTAACAAGTACATACCTCTCGTATGGCGGGTGGTGGTACCCTGCACAATTGTATACATAATTATGTATAATATGTGAGATAATATAATATGTAGGTAGGCATATAGCGGGCAGGTGACTCGTCACTCACCTTCATATGCGCGGTAAAAATCGTGAAAATCACTAAACGCAAATTCAGCTTGAACATCGTGACGAAATTCCAGACTACTATCCGATTCGGATAAAAAGCCGTTCGTTGAGGAGGCGGAACGACTGCGGGTGATTCACAAGCGCGAGCATCCCGACTACAAGTATCAGCCCCGGCGTAGAAAACAGAACGGTACGGGCGGCCGCGATAATTCACCGACGAGGAGTCAGAGCAACGTTACGTTCAGCGTTTCACGATCATCTTCGTTCAAACGGGAGGACAGCAGTAGCCCTGGCGGTGGTCTACACGGACCCACCTCGCCCCAGAGCGGTATAAGCTCGTCACCACCGACAACACCGCGTCAAGGTTTGTCACCGTTGACACCGCCAACGACGCCGCGGGAACAGCACTACGTTAATATACAGGTCTGTATTGATTATGAGTATACCTATAATTGTATGTATACGAGTTGATCAATGATGATGACAAAAAAAAAAAAAACCTCTTACAAGTTTGAAATTCGCGTACATCTTTGTTATTGCAGTTATTGTGTTATCATTGTTTCTTCTGGTTTTCATTTTTCAAATTTACGAGTCCTGCAATAGAGTTGATGCAAAAGTGTGTATGCACGCTTGCACTCTTATATGTATGTATATGTACGTGTATAATTGCTTGCTTCGCGCGAAGGTCGAGAAAATATATAGGCACATCTATTAGATTTTGTATCGTTAGCTATACTATATGTATAGAAAAGTCACGTGAACTACCAAAAAGTACGTTTTGTCGAAAAAACCATGACGTATAATCTCAGGAAAATAATTATGTGATTATTACTCAAATTTTCGAAACGTGAAAATGTTGGTGGTTATACGTGACTTTTCTATTTAGCTAAAGATATGTTGTGCTTGCCTGGCAGGGTAATCATCACCACCAGCAAAACAACAGTACGATTTCGGTCTATCACCAAGATTCGGGGACGTTGTCGACCACGTGCCATGATGTTCAACTGCAGCCGCACGGCGGCGTCGATCTACGATACATCGAGGTGGGCGAGTGCCTGCCCGTCGAAGAAGGACACCTGACCACCCTGGGCAATACCCTGGGCGGTGTTATCGGACTGAATCTACCCCTCACTCTGCACGAGTGTGAAGTTGAGAGCAGTGAATTAGACCAGTATCTGCCACCGCCTACGCACCATCATATGCAGTACGCGCCGGCACCGGCCGCATCGCAATGGTTGCTCAACAGGTGGGCGCAGAGTTATGTCCTTATTAACATACCTATATAAGTTTTACCTATACATATTTGTATCTAGGTATAGATAAATCTTACTCGCGTACTCCCGTATCTGTCGCATATACTCATATAAGTATAGTAGGTATACCTAGTATACGTCCGGCATCAAATTCCGCGACGTTAATTGCTTGTAAATATATTATAGGTATATAGATATATGATTGCCTGGTTGACTAACTCTACCCCGACGGTTTGAAACAATTTTCAAGGTACGACGGAAACGACGGCGACAACGACGGAAACGAGGAGGAGAACGAAAATGAGAACGAGAATGAGATTGTAAACGACGAGTCCGAGAGAGCCAGCAAGCGTCACTGTCTCGGACAGCAGCCCGACCTAACGTGGGAAGAGCGAGCTCATGGTATGGTGCGATACCACGAACTTCAGCCACCGTTGCCATCCGTACAGTACATACCTGCCCTTCATCATACCCAGAGCCATAACCACGTACACGTACACGGGCACGGGCACGGGCATGCCCACGGCCACGCGGCGACGAACACAACGACGACGACGTCGACAGTTACAACGGCGTCGGCTCCGGCTCTGGCTCTGGCTCCGGCGACGACGAGGACGACGAGTTTACCTCAGGTGACGCACCCCCACGGCGTAGCGACAGCGCCGTACACCAATCAGTACCACCGCTACGTACCCGGCATAGAAGAATCCTGGACGAACTACTTGTAGGAGTTGAACAGAGCAGTCGCGCGGTATACCCCTATATCTTTTATTATTTAACTTACGTATACATACCTATACGTATACATCTATCGTCTGGCACAGGTATCAGCGATCTTCAAAATTCTCTCGTCATCTGTACACCTATAATATAAGTATATACTATACGGTTGTATGCATCTATACACACGTTTATGCATTTACCTACGCCAGCGAAGCGTAGTGGTGAGCCTAGATGAACGTATGTGTATGTAGATAAATGTATTTATACGGATAAATGTGCCTAAAATGTATGTCACATAGATCGGTATAGCTATACACATTATATGTGTATGTATGCATATCATGATTACAGTTATAGTTTGCATATAGATATACATATATAATATTCCATGACATCATTCCATGACAGCAACCCATTCCAAGGCGGACGATTCCAAGTTCATGCGAAACACGAGCTGCAGTCGGGGCACGCTCCCTCTAAACTCTTATCCTCGCATATTATATATTTCTTTCTTCCTGCATCCTCGCCATTCCGCTATATATATACCTATCGTCCAATATACCGCCCCGCCAAGGCAGTGTTTTTATTCACATCAAATATCGTTTTCCTTCTAATTTAATCTTACAAGCCTGCACTGCAAAAGACTTGCGGAGATACTTGATCATGCATTTTCCCTCAACAATTGTTCTTTAATAAAATGTAATAGTTGCGTCAAAGTTCCGTCGCCTTCAACTAAATTTATTTAATACATGTAAGTGTGATTAGCAATTATTAACCATTCATACCCATCTCATTCCCAAACCTATACCCAACCTCCCCTACCGTGCTTAATTCAGCACCTATACCTACCTACCTATATTTCATACTTATAACCTATCTTTCATTTACTTTCAACCTTTGACAAATAGGGTCCCAGACAATGATTCTTATAGATATTATGGATAAGATTCGAGCAAATGCCTCCGCGTATACAAACTTCACATATACATAGGTATATGTATATATATATATATATATATATATATATATATATATATATATATGTATAGAAGTATTACCTGTACCACCTTGTTAGGCATATCCGATATACCTACCCATCTATTTTATATTTATAGTGCTTTCACAGATGGTGTGTGAGCGTATGCCAATTATGACTATAATTATACCCCGGACACAGCAACCGTGTACCAATTGTTGTACAGAGATATATGTATATTTTATTTTCACACTTTTGTATATTATATTATTGCATGGAGAAATTAAACATTATTCTCAATACGAAATATCGAGTTAATCATTTCAATTCATCCTCACCTGTAGTGCAGCTCCAGTTAATTATAGGTATACATGCAAGTATATTATAGCTATATACCTTAACACATCAGTTGAGAATTCACACGCAACCTGCATAGATGTATACATATAAATATATATAAATATATACATATATATGTAGGTATATCGTAACAAATATGGCAACAAATATTTGACTTTCATCTTTACGAGCTGCTCGTCTCATCGTCAATGGACCGACCCAAGCGCGCCACTCCAAGATCCGCACGTCCGTTACACATGCACGCATACACCTACATATACGTATATAGGTGTATAGAGGTAGACAAACATTGCTATCAGCGTCGCCCCCGTATCCACGGAACGTGGGAATATCTCGTTATCCCGTCCCCGTGGCGAGGTAGGCCCCTTATTCCTGTAATTTAAACGTTCAAAAGTGCATCTGCAAGTGTTTACCACATTAACTCTCACATATGGAGATTCTAGGTATTCGTTTCACGCCGGCTCGGAGGTATGTATAAGCTAAAGAGAATGCAATTAATTCAATAAATAGTACCGCGGCCAGGATTATCGGTCTCGCGAAATTATATATATATTATAATATATACCCATATGTAAATATCACGGTACCGCGGATATACAGACGAGAGGATCTCCCTAATTCTCACGTCGTATCCCGCGCTAGTCGGTGTATGTAGGTATATACATTTATGTACAATTTACATGCATATACATCCGTATTTTACTACGTGTGCTTCACATAGATATAGATTATCGTATACCCTGTACACGCATTTATATATACATATATAGGTATAGGTATGTACATACATACACACTATATATACTTATACACCAATCCTCGTTATGAATAATATTTTTCCGTCACTCACCCTAATGACAGATGAGATAATTAGGGAAACAAGCAGGCAGCTCGATTTCGTTATAGAAAAAGACGTGTGCTTCCTGGGCCTCGTGTGACCCCGCGATAGGATTGATCGACGGCGGGTCGGACTGGCGCAAGCGCGGGTAATAACGCGATTATATATATATATATATATATATATATATATATATATATATATATATATATATATATATATATATATATATATATATATATATACATATATACCTAATATTAGGACAAGATTCCGTGAAGTGAATATTATTCCGGGAGATCTGACCCACAAAACAATCATGGCTTCCTCGTATACAATAGACCCCATTCAGAATTATATGATTTAGACTTTCGGAATAAGATTTAATATTTCATATATTCACCACACATATACATATAGTGTGCATACGTGTGCATATACCTACGTATATACTTTAAAGAAGCCGACAGCGTTTATACCCAATTATCTTAATAATTTCACGTACAATTTGACACCACATGTCTGCGATATACACTGCGGCGTCCTCCTCTACGGAATATCCTTTGTCCGCGGAATCATACGGCACTGCACGTACGCGTACCAAGCCCATACGTACAATAGGTATACCTATACATACCTATACCCATATTCTACCTACCTATGGGATCGTACGGGTATCTACACAATATCGTATGTCTGTACGCGTACCTGTGTATATCTACTTGGAAATCGATCGTCTTTTCACATGCTAACTCGCGATACGACATCTCCGAGCCATCGCACGTGCATGGTGACAGGGGCGAATGTTTGTCAAGTATCGATAATGTCGATAATTTCGACAAAGTCATCATTCAGAAGGCTACGCGGACGGACATAACGTACACGAAACGAATCGGAAATAAATTTATTGTGTCCTGTATTGAACAAGTACGTACGCACCTATGTACATACATACATACATATGTACCTATACACGCCAGTGGTGTATGCCCGTATAAATGTTACTCGAGCCATATCACAGTCAGCTGTCAATAAATCTGATTGCACACCGTCTATGGAACAGTGCGACGATCCGTTTTCTAAATATTATGAAAATTATTATCTATATAAATTGATAATTATTAGATAGTAATTGATATTCGTATAGATCACTAATCCGAGAAATATCCATAAAAAATTTTGATATTCTACTGCAATTATACGTTATACTACGAGGAATATACCTATATATGTATTTGTGCTAAATTTCAAATTTTTACAATAATTTTTACTATAGGTTGAAAAATTTCTCAAATAATTGGCAATATATATATATATATATATATATATATATATATATATATATATATATATATATATATATATATATATATATATATATATATATATATATATATATATAATAAAATACACGTATATTTCCCATTTAAAACTTTGATCGTCGGGGGAGGGGGGGGGGGGGGGGGGGGGGGCTGGTTAAAATTAAAATATCGAGCTCAAATTCGGCAGGATTTTTGTTTTATATTTATTCCGAGCCGATTCAGGACCATTGTGGGAAAAAACAAAAATACCCAAAATACGGAACATCCTAATGTATATAATTCCCGATTTCATTCCGAATTCACGCGTGACTTTGTGAGAAAAAATGATTTTAGCCCAGCTGAGTCGTTACGGCAACAATCGAAGATCCCGTATATTATTGTACCTGCACGGTATACCTATACACACAACACGATACCAATATATGAAATAGCCGTTTAGCACAAGTGTGGGGATGTCTGGCAATACCCAGCGGCAGTTTATGTGAAACCCGGATCACTGTGATACGGCGGTCTGCGTATCATCAAGTTCTGTTTCAAGATCGTCACTCGTCACCCATCGTCTGCACTCGTCCGTCCGCTGCAGTGGATCCACAGAGTACCTACTCGCCGAGAAAAAAAAAGAGCGAGGAGAGATAGAGATAGAGAGAGAGAGAGAGAGAGAGAGAGAAAGAACGAGTGTGTGAGTTACACTGCAACTGCGGTATGCACATGGTATAGGTTATAGGTACACTACGCTGCTGCAGTAAACGGATCAAAACTCGTGATTCTGATGATATCGTTCTTCAAGTGAGTAATCATCGATGTTGGCTGAATATTGTGTGTAATTGGACTACTAGATAATTATCCTGTTACTATACTAAAACAATAATTATACTCTAAACTAATCCTTGCCGCGAAAATACATACATATATATATAGGTATATACATACCTATACGTATATAGTATTATAGCGGAGCGGATGTTCGCGCCATTGCGCTTTGCCGCGCTCAAATTCCACGCTCGCTACCGTCCCGTCCGACTTAACTCCGCGGCCAGCTCCTCCCGCCCTAATAATGCGGCTATCGCCCGGCGATCTTAGCCGCAGCATCATCGGTCGAGCGAGCGTGAGGCCACGTGTGATACGCAAAAAGAGCTCTCGCATCTCTCGAGTATACTCGAGCGCACCGCACTGGGGCGGGGTATATAACTGCAGTTGTCCACGGACGATATGCGTATACGTATATGTAGGTACATATGTATGTACACCGCGTCTGCAGAGCAAGTATATGTATATATTATACCGGGGTTAATCACTGTGCAAACTATTTATTCTCTTATTTCAGTGATTCTATGCTGCAGCCAAACATAATTTTCAGGGCATATAAGAGCGAATGGCGCAGACACTGCAAGTCGTATACTTAATCCGTACCCAAAACCACGAAAACCTCGTTGCAAGGATTTACGAGTTTTGAAGAAATTCTGAAAACTTTAACGAGATCCCGTCTCGCCAGCTTAAAATTCCCGGCCTGGTCATAAAAGTAAAATTGTTTTCAAAGCCATGATAATTACTCTCGCTACCGCGACCGCCGGCGATACGTTTATCTACGGGTCCTCCGGTCCTCCGGTCCTCCGGTCCTTGGGACTCGTGACTCGTCTCGCCTCCCACTTTGCTTGGATTAGTGATCGTCGCGCTACTTGAATACTCGTTTCGTGTGGCCTGGCGATAACGATGATAAAACGCAATAGCTTCACGTATACATAGGTCTATGTATACCTATACATACATACAGGTATAGATATATATAGCTATATATGAATATACCGATCCGCAATGACAAAACGATACGGGTGAACAATTTAGAACAAGGGCAGCTATATGTATATACTATATAGACAATTGGATGAACGATAGGCGAAAAATGAACAGACCCTTAATGTGAGAACAGGATATATGTATAGGTATAGGTATATAGTAGGTAGTTATTTTAAGCAAAAATCATTCAACCTGTACGAAAATATGTAATAATAATATGTGGGATAATGTTGGGAAACGTTGTCAATGTGTCGCTGCAGGGTATAGGTATGCATAGTGTTACAGTTTGTTCAAACTTGAAATTGTGGCTAGCTCCCTCCAGGAAGCTAACATAAGAGTAATCGCCGCGGCTAAGCTGCCGAACACTCGACTCTATACAACGGCTGCCACTTGCCTACACTTGACCGACCGACTCCCCCTCCCCCCACGCCTCCCTTCGCGACCCTTTCTCACGGACGGGGTACATGCGGTAATAAGCCCGAGAGTTGGAAAACTTTAAAGATAGAATGGGGGTATAAGAGAAGAAAATTGAAAGAAAGAAAAGGTATGGAAGAAGAAAACGGAGGCAAAAATGTAAAAGAATAAAACAAAAACGGAAGGAATTCTTCCGACTGCAGTCGTCCGTGCGGCGTGGAAGACCCTGCACGGCTCAAGGACCGAAAGACACCAGACTGTCGTAAGATTCTGTGTAATGAGCCCGTGTCCGAGGAAAATTATTTATTGATTAAGTAAAGATAAAGAATAACGGACCAATCGACGGCGCAGGAATTTAATTAATTCTTCGTGTATAACACAACATCTGAATAGTATAATCGCTGTATATGCAGTATAATACACCTCTGCAGCTTCGGGCACTGCAGCAATTATTGCACCAACACCACTGCACGCTTAATACCTATACTTGTACATTTTTATGTACGTATTATTATATATATATATATATATATATATATATATATATATACGTGGGTATATATGCTCGCCCCGCTGCTACGCGGAGATCGTAAAACCTAGGCTTGTTTCGTCCGATACCTAGTTTAAAATATTTACACAACGGTCCTCGAAAAATGCTCACTCCAATTTTTATCCCCTATATAAATTTGGTTGTTTACGCGTCAAAATATATCTCGGGCGGGTTAGACGCAATATAAATACCCATACATGAGAGCAACGGCTCTCGGCGACGGACCTCTACAACTTGCTCTGCAGGGGCGACCGCGGCAACCCGATACACCGAGGACTATATTTCATTCCTTGGCTCATAATTTGGCAGAAAAATTTTACGATCCCGTTGCCCACGATATACGTGACAGGCAGGGCAGCCAAGAGCGAGGCAGCAGATCAGCAAGCAGGTGACGAATTTGGACAAAAATATAATCCGTCGCAAGTCGATACGTAAGGTATATATTACATTATAGCGCGTACACAATAATACCAACGAAGTTTCAATCTGATAGTTGCAGGGCGCAATCCGAGAAATACATACATATAATAGGGGACAAGGCTGAATCACGCGGCTGCATGGAAGCTGCAAGCGGACAACGCGGGCGGCGGTCGTCGGCCCGTGTTAAGTATGTATATTCACGTGGTATACGTGTCGTTAAGGGGGTTTGAAACTTTGCCAGTTTATCAGTAGTCCCGTGGATAGGATACATATGTATATATATATGCATTATGTATATGCCTCGTATACCTATAATACGTGTATGTGTATAATACGTAGAGGCGCGGGGGTATAGAGTTTCCCGGCTGCGTTGTTTCAATTCTGACTCTCTGGATTTTCTTACGCCAGCGCGGGATCGTTTGACACGTGATAGTCGATAAAGCATAGCCCCGTGCAAGAGACAGCTGAGCTACATGCTTATGCGCAATACACGCGTGTACACATACACACGCACACACACACGGACGGACGGACCCACGTGCAGTGTATATCGGGTATGTATGTACGTACATACATAGATACTCGGACGTATGGGTAGACGTGTAATAATACTGCAGCGAACGTCCGCGTAGCAGAGCCCTCCTCCGCTGCCAGCCACTTACGATTAGACTTCTTACCGACCCGGCTGCACCCGAGCTCGGGCTGATACCATCTCGCCGGTTCGCCTTTTGATAAATCGCTAACGGAAATTAATACAAAAACGTACCGGCCAATGCTCGTTCGCGCTCTGAATGCAGCTTAATTGGCGCTAGATGCGAGAATGTTGGGACGAGTGAACGGGACGGAGAGATATTATAGTGGGAAAGCCTTGATGGGAAAAGGAAAGACTCCGAGACTTGGTATTCTGCAACTGCATACATATACATGTCTCGTATAGTTATTGCGTGCATGTATGTCACCCACCTTCGGCGAAACGATGACAACGATAGTTCCATTTAAAAAATATTATGACGATAAACAGCTGCGAGGTCCTCCGCAATGATCATATATGCGTGCGTGGAAAGAGGAGTTTCGATGTTTCGAGGAAAAACTGATTTCGGTGCGGGTGTGGAATATACTTACTATTCGTCGAAGGTTCCACGACTCTCTTCTTGGTACAGAATAGATAGGTATCTTCCACCCGCAACCGCATTGCCGCTACCCGCGCGCAGCACCGAGTCAGCAATCGACGGCGAAAGAACAAAATCAGCTTTCACAATGATCTCAGAATCGAATCCATCTGTCAAATCATTGTGAAAACCAGTTTCGTCTGATGTGACGACCCGCCATCCCCAGTCGACCACGAGACAAGCTGAAAGTCGAAGAAGGAGGGAGGAAAAAACACCGCCTATAAGGAACATAATCGTAATTATTGCGTTACAAACCTCGGCTGCTTATAGGTACTATAACATATGTATGTATACCAGTAGATGCAATTCTGAACACATTCAGAGGAAAAAGCAATCGGCGCGGAACGTTCGTTTTAGGATCGCGAGAAAAGTTCGGTTTCAAATGCCCTGCGCTTTGAGGATGAGAAGGAGGAGGAAAAGGAGGAGGAAAACGAAGTAAGACTGACAGCGCGGGAAAAGTAAAAGCGTTTCAACCCCGTCAACGTGACGGTGAACTGTCGAGTGTCAGCCGTCAACCGTCGACTGTCACAAGTAGGTATCATTTTAAAATGAACCGCAAGTGTAGGTGATGCACCTACACATCCTACTATATGTATAGGTACGTATAAGCATGCCGGTATACCGTATACTATAGCTCGCCTGCCTCACTACACACCTATACATAAATATATATATATATATATAAATATATATATATATATATATATATATATATATATATATATATATATATATATATATATATATATATATATATATATATATATATATATATATATATATATATATATATATATATATATATATATATATATATATATATATATATATATATATATATATATATATATATATATATATATATATATATATATATATATATATATATATATATATATATATATCAAGTGGTAGGTAATATTCGGGAGGTAGAAGGTCCTAAAACAACAAGAAGAAGAAAAAAGGAGCAAAGAAAAAAAAAAACGTGTGCCCCCAACAAGACGATACCAGTGATTCAAACCTATTATGCATCTACCCCTGAACCATTGTCAGGATTCGTATAAATACCTATACATATGTACAGGCAAGTATTTTCTATATGTATATCACTCATACTTATAGTAAACGTGTACCTATACAACAAGGGAAGCGCGTCACGTAGTACCCAAATCCAAGAGGAATGAATATCCCAAGAAGGATCGGTTCGGTATACAGAACGATAGCCTGGATACAGCCCTCGTCGTGCTCACGCGAAGCCCTCGCCCGGACCACCAGCTACTTCTTATCCTTCGCCCTGTTCTACTAGAACTACAACTACTACAATACTACAATACTACTACTAGAAAGAGACGATGATCAGTAATATATTCGAGGCCTCCGGACGATGTATATTGTACCCGTCATCGCGCTCGTCGTCACTCGTCAGACCCCCGGTCGTCGTATTCTTCCTGGCGCATTAGATCGCACTTTATACCCAGTGAATCAGTATTGTGCCAGGATGAAACTTATACAGGTATATATAATACCTCAAAGTTTCTTCAAAGTGTTTTGCCCGCGAGCTGAGACGTACCCAAGAGTATCCATGCGCACACGCAGTACATGATATCAGTACGCGCATCCCTCTCACGAAACTTATATGTACCCCGGCTACTGAAATTATATATTCACCCGATATCATTTTCTGGTATGCAATCGATCGAAACTTGTACGAGAGAAACTTGTACGCGACCACCCAGATTACAGATGCAACGGTGTCGCCCTGCTGCACGTGCGACGAACCTTTTGCCCTTTGGAATTCTGCAGCGAGGTCGGTTGGTATAAGGGAGCATGGGTCGTTGGTAAAGAGGCTTGATGAATAAAAAATGGTGATAAAAACGATAATCGGAAAGTGAGCAGAAAAAGAGACCCGAACGACTATTGGGACGGCGAGGGGCTATCTCGATCTACTGCTCGAATGTGTACGGGCAGGCGGTGCCGTACGTGAATTGCTTTGTACCTTGCCGCCGATGACACGTGTTGTCGGACTCGTTGTTTAGATAACTCGGGGGTGCAGCCCCCGTTTAGATCTCCTCAGTCGGGTAATTCCCGTAGCTACCGAGCGAGATCCTCCTATACTAAATCATATTTCGTCGCGTATAGCTGCAGTACATACCCTGCAGGTACTATAGGTACAAGGTACACGTATACCTAATGCACTGCAATTAAGACGATCGGATCGATCCAGTTCTTGGGTATTCGCTTATCCATATACACGACCGCCGCATTTCAACCCTTACAATCGTTAAATGTCTAATAATAGTAGATATGGTAATAGTGAAGTATACATCGAGTGTCGCTCGGCACGAGGCGCAGATATATATATATATATATAAGGGAAACGACGTATCATTCAAATACGAATAAAGTATATAATATATTATTTTGCACGTGCTTGCCCGTCAGATTATATTATATCTGAGCAAACGGCGAGGCGATATGGTATAGACCCCGCACGTATAGGCGATGATACGGCTCCGTGACTTAAGTGACCCCGTTAAGAGATTTGCTGGAACTTGAAAGCGTGTACGTAGATGTGTGTGTGCGCATTGTGTATCAAACGTGTGTATATACCTATATTGAGGGGCAAGAATCATTTCCTCCATAAAACTTATGAAGAAACTTACTCAGTCGGCGTTGTACTTGCACGAAGGATATTACCGGAAATTGCCTAGCTGTGTGGATTTATCGATGAAACATGTAAGTATATGAGAAAACCGCATATGTATACATACATACATACGTATTGTATGTCATACATATATAGATATATACATATATATATATATATATATATATACATATATATATATATATAAACATACATATACATAATTCTTCTGGGAATTAATCATTTATCATTAGTTTATCTCGTCGTCGGATAATTGCTGCGACACTTGTACTTTACCGTCCGGCATGCATCCCTCGTAAATATTAACGAGCCTGGTCATATCAACGAACCTTCTGGCTCTCAGTTCACGATCGTGGTTTCGTGTAGCAATGGCATATAGAAATGTTTAAATCGCCAAGCCTTTATATTTTGCACCCCCGAGACATAGTTATATAGTATAGTTTTTCCGCATGCTGCAGCGTCCAAGGCCCGCGCGGTGCACAGTCCCCTTGTTTGCTTCCTAATTCCCGAATGATTAACATAAAGTTCTACAGCCGATAATGTCCATAAAATTGAGCCCCCAGTTCGCTGGTTAGAAGATTACTTCAGAACTACATAGGTATATGAGGAACGTAATCGAAGAGTTTTCTCGTTTCAAGAAAAGTGATGATTAAGGCGACACCGGATCCCATTTATCAACCAGAAAAAGTTTTCTAGCGACAACACTTACCGATCGCTGGTTTTGCAGATGGTTTGGAAGCTTATGGTAAGCTCGGTGCTTGCGTTCACATGGTTACCGACGCCTGTTCACGGATCCACCACACCGCAAAGAATCGGATTGCCGCAAGAGCAAATGACCCGCCTCGAATGCTTCCAACCCTTTTGGTTCGAACTGTATGCCAGGAAGAGTTTATAAGCGGCCTGCATTACCGATAGTCACTCGCGGCACACCACCCTACCCAGCCGGCAGCAGCAGCTGAATTGGACGGCAATAGAGGGCATCGGTCAAGCGGTATTTGGTGGATGGATACTACAAGGAGGCACAAAAGAAACGACGGAGTAATTTGAGGAAAAACACATTTCACGTGAAAGACCGCACGATCAAAATTAGCACAAACTGAACGAGATTTTGCAAACCCCGGACCCCAGACCGCAGGCTTAATTATTAACAATGAAAATATCGACCGATCGTTTGAGCGACGACCCGATTTAATTCCCAACAAGTACGCGAGCAAGCGGTATCGCCTTGAAACTCGTATACGTTTACGTAATCAGAAAATCGAGTAGTCGTGGGTGAATACTCTGAAGATAGTCAATCGCTTTTTATACGAAAAGAAAAATAAAAAATTGGGCAAGTGTCCTGCGGTCTGTTGGGGACAAGAACGAAAAAAGAGCGGTACAAACCCGCGGGAGGGCACACGAACGGAATGATATGGAATGGCATGGTATGGAATAAAATGGAATGAGATGGATTCGTATATGAAATTGAATGGAATGGAGGGGAACGGGATGGGATGAGATCGAATGGTGTAGAGCGGAGTGTATCGGACGAGAGGGGCACCAGACGAGGGAAGGAAAAGGCAGGAACGCGTCTCATCGTTACACGTAATCGCGGCGTAGTATAGAAAAAGAAACGTAATATACAGCCATCGAGGTTACTACAGGAGCGAGCCATTGACAGAGACGGACCGAGGTCACCTGGCTATTTGTACGCGTGGCAGAGTTCTCCAGGGAGTTTCGCCGAGGCACGTTACGGTATACAGAAATGACCCTATCCCCTCTCCGAAAGGGAGCGAAGAAGGCGTTGGCTTCGACTCTTTATATATACCCGTATGTAGAAACACCCTCCAAACGAAAAAAAAAAAAAAAAAAAAAAGAAAAATCTCCAAGTTTCCTCGCGAATCTTCCCAGCCACGTTAATATAACGTATAATTTTTACCTCGGATTTAATATACTTAAATTATATTCTACCGGCGACGAGCAGATAATATACCTAATACATGTTTTGCGTGTTTGTACAGCGGTGAAATGTACGTTGCAAGGTATATTCGCGGCCCCGCGAGTCGATGGGTGGTTAGCTGGCTCGTCGTCTTGTCGATTCGCCGCTCGTGACACGGCACGCGGCAAATACAGCTGATACATCTATGAAGTAGACGTATAATATGTGTGTATACGTGTGTATCCGAGCTAGAAAACTCTGGGTTACGTAAGTGGTTGAGGTTACACGTCCTATCTGTTTATCGCGGGCCTAAATAGAGTTAAGCGCTTCGGCAAACTACGCCGCGTATATTAGTAGCCGGTATCTGCTTGTGTGTGTGTGTGTGTGTGTGTGTGTGTGTGTGTGTGTGTGTGTGTGTGTGTGTGTGTGTGTGTGTGTGTGTGTGTGTGTGTGTGTGTGTGTGTGTGTGTGTGTGTGTGTGTGTGTGTAATACACATACATGTGTATGCGCATTTCGGAATTGTTCCCCCAATAAATATAGAGAGTGGCCGCCTGACTCTACGTATATCGAGAAAACTTGTCACCTACTACTATAATAGGTCTATGTATATGTATGTACGTCTATATTATACCGCCACAGCCCCGCTGCCGACGTCAGTCTACTACTATATCTACGTATAATATATGTATACCGCTATAGGCATACAATATTATACCACTGTCACACCGTCCTCCGTCTCTTTAACTATTTTCCAGACTTGTTAAGTTTATAACGACGCGACAAACGAGGCGGGACTATCATCGGGCAGATCTATCATTATACACGTGCGCGGTGCGGATTGCAACCCTATATAAAAATTCGATATACCTACTGCAATCCCACCTTATACTATGAGGAATATTTGTTCCAAATTTCAAAAGTTCTCAATGAATTATAGATACATAGATACATACATATAGATTTACATTCGCGCAGTATGTCCTCGGAGCGGGAGAGGGACTCCCTTATAAAAATAGTGAGCTTTCTAATGCTCTGACACGTTTACGAATATTAGGGAGCCCGTATAATATAGGCACATTATAGGATGTATCTACGCGATCATCCCTAGCTATTCTCGATTCTCAGACGTTCTAATTATTCTAGACAAAATTACCGCGCCGCGGGAATAGGTTGGTCAGTTATACCTGATATTAGAAAGTCGCATACTTGTCAACTCGTATTCTACGCGAATAAAGACACGCTGCGGTATACGTAGGTATACGTATGTACATTACAGGTATACGTATATCTGATAGAGGATTTTCCGAATGGCAGTAACAAAACTATAATACCTCTTTATATAGGCAAGAAAAGGAGGTTGGTGTTAGGTAGGTGTACATCTAAAATCACGTCACACATGCAGCTACGCGTATATATAAGCGTATAGGTATATAGTATACACCCTGACAAATGTGCATATCGTTCGAGAGATTTTACAAGGCGCAGATCTGCTCTGCGGCTAGTAGATCGTACGATTGTAAAATTGCGATCGGACGATACGTACACGCGGCACATTGATACAACGTAACAAAAGCGTATACACATAACTGTAGGCATGTATACATATATGTACGATCGTCCATATGACAAATATATAAAAGCTATAGGATATGTACGCATGAGTATGTATATTTATATGTATGTATGCATGTATGTATGTATGTATGTATGTACATAATATACGGTGTAGAGCATAGAGCATAGAGTAGAGAGTATAGACTATACATATATCCAGAGAGGTCCGCCGACGAGGTACGGGGGACAAGCGACGAGTCTCGTTCGAACGAACCAGCGCATTCCTTTCCCACTGGCACTTGGCGGCGAAGGCCCTTGTATAGCCGACTATCCTCCTTGGCCTTACTTACTTGCCAACTCTCCCGCCCCTCTCCCATTCCGTTCTCCCGCCGTGTGTCCGTACATAGAGGGAGGGGGGCGGCGCACACGCTAGAAATTACGCACAGTCGGACGTTATACGCACCGTATATGTGTATAGGTATATGCATGTGCATACGTGTATACTCGTGGTATGCACGGGGGCGATCGGCCTTTCCCTCCTTCTTCAACTGCCCCTTATCTCATCGCTGAGCGGGATATGCCTAGTTCCTGCTCATTTTCTGTATCGACACTATCAACGGTATAATATCCATATTAAATGTCGCACTCTGCCTGTATCCGCTGCATAATCAGATTCACATATCCACTCGTATTATACCTCTACAGGCAATACCTATAGGTATAATATATGGGTATCGCAGGTAAATACAACGCTCGGTTTGTACACCCCCGCCCGTCAAATGGCCCGCGAAACAAACGGTCAGTTTATCGAACAAAGAAAGGAAAAAAAAAAGATATCCATCAGTTATCTTTTCGTCATAGAAAACGATCGTTACACTTCTCTGACCAGTAATTCATTCTTGAATAACTGACATGCCACCATTACATCCCCTCTACCCCTTCTATTCCGTCGGCCTATCTAATTCCTGTTTCCGCATATCGGTCTCATGCCAGTCTATGTCCGTGCAGTTATACATGTGTCCGTCCAGATTGTAACACAGTAAAACAGTTCAGAACCATAATTCAGGAAATAACGTCGGCTAACACGTGTTTTAACCCAGGGGAATCTCTCGTCCGAACTAACTACCTGGGTTGTGATATACATGTACGGTATGTGTATTGTGTAGGTACATACGTATACGGTAGTACGGTTGCTGCGGTATTTAACAAAGTAATATACCTACTTGTCCGCTATGGTCAGCCGCCCTGAAATATTTTATAGGGGAAAAGAACCGAAAATTCCAGACGCGCGGGCCCGCTTGTCTAGCTTCGAGACTCATTCAAAAAGGTTTTCAGACGTGTCAGTTTCGAATCGCACGTGCCGAACGAACAAGCATATGAAAGATGTCAGTTGATTTTACTATATGATTTACCGAACATAATGGTATCGATATTATACCTATAATGACATGACCCGATACGCCAATTTTATATCGGAAATAAGAAGGATGCTTCATTTTCATCAATACAATCTCTCAAAGAACTCTGGACGAAAAATCGGTTTTTTTCCCCCGTCCTGTTCCTACCTTTGTCTACCTATAATAATCTATGAAATGCCTGGCGCGGTCGCGGCACTAGAGACGCTCCGCACTCGGATGCGCCATTCCCCGCGCAGTATTCGTCTCGAACGAGGATTCATTCGGAGGCAGGGATAATTCTATAATCAGCCGGTTCCATTGACCCCAATTGATTCCGTTTACCGAATCTGTTAATCCATCCTTACGAAATGGGGGTCGGTTATTGTAGGTATATAGGTAGGAATAAACAGTATAATTAACTAGATATAATGTACTGATTGTGAGAGAATATATACAGTTCCATATTATAGGCATACGTATCTTGATATGTCACCAATACAGGGGTAAAGAGAGATGTTGGTGACCCAAAAGGGCCCGTGGTTGGAATGCGGACAGCACGCCGGCCCTGCCAGGGAGCGAAGAACCACGGAGGAGCTCCCCCCCCTCTACCTGCAGACTCCTACTCTACTCTGATCCGTCCGCTCGCCTTTCTTCCCTCTCCTCGCGGCGGCCTCTCAAGCAGCCTTCGCCTGCCCGCTTCTATTCGTTATACACGCGTATCTAATTGTAAGCGTCTGTTGTTTGCGACATCGATACACATTCGTCGCAATCCATGTATATGCATAGGTTATACTGGGCTATAGGTCGCAGTTGCCGATTGTAGAGTCAACCGAAAAAAAATAGCAAGACCCTCCCTATTCATCGAAGTATATGTATAATGATCTATGAGTACCGACTGTTTCTATAACCCACGTGCAGTAGAAAGCCAATATTAAATAAGGGAGAGATAACTATGAATGAAGATTTACCTGCGGTGCAGGGACCTACCTAGTGACGGATGTTTCGCGATCACCGTGTACAGCTGACCATCAACCGACGGTCGTTTTTTGAAATGCGTATACCTACTCCTTGTCGGTATATCTCTACATGACAACCCCCGCCCCCGCGACCATTGTGCACGCAATCAGGTGCATATATGTATATAGGGGAGACCATGCACCGCGGGCCGCTGCATACCGTGTGCCTAGTATAACGTATGTATGTACAATACGTCAGAGGCACGCATGCAAGAAAGGTGTTGTATAATAGTATATTATTCTTTGCTCAACGATTACTTCCGGCAAAGCGGCAGCCGGTATCATTCTCCAAAATGGGCTTCTTCCGGTTTGGAATAGCGAGCGCGAATTTATACTATATCCCGTCCGAGTGTAATATACGCATACGTATACCCATTGGATAGGTATTATACATATGTATGTACTATATATGTGCATGGTCAAGTTGTGTGAGTGAGTGACGAGCCCCGTGCGACGCCGTGTCTGGACTGGACGCAACTAAACGAGTGCCCCCCCCCCCCCGCAGGAACTATTGCTCGTAAGTATGTATTTATACATCTACGTGTGTACATACATGCCTACCATGCACAGTTTTACGTATATACATATCGCGCTCAAGTATCATGACACGGTAATGGTATGGTGTAGGTATAGATATACCATAGTATACAATATATGTATACCTATGTGTATTATAGCAGAGCGTACGTTCATACATGATGCTCACAGTGGATTCTATACGGCCCATGGGGGACGATTTGTTTTTAGCACGCAACGGGTATACACCTATGTAAGGTAAATCCGTAACTCGCGCATTATAACATACATACATTGAATCTTGGGTAATATGCAGCGCGCGCGCGTGATATAGTCGTGTGCCCCGAGCTTTGTCCTACTCATAATATATCCGAAATTGTGTGTAGTGTATATATATATATACATATATGTATAGTATATACCTCGGGCGGGTACTATTTATATAATATGATAATTTATTGATAAATTCTATGAATAATGTAAAAGTTCGAAACTATGCAGTATGTCATTGTCAATTTAAACGGTTTAAATGCCTGAGAATCGTTCCATAATAAATTAGCGGTGTCCTGATGTATATATATATATATATTTTTGTGTTCTTTTATTTATCACGTATTCCATGGCCTATATTTCACGTCAGCGTGTGACCAAAAGATGTCGATGACCTCCGCGTAAACATGAGTGGTCATTTTGGTACAGAACGCCTTCGCTCAAACCGTCGATACATTTATAGGTATAGCTACGACGCACGCAGAATTTACGTAAATATACGTATACCTGTATGTATAGCCACGTATACGTTCCACAAATATATACATACCATTATACGTCTCGCGGCCGGTGCCCGGTGCACAAAGAATCGCACAACGTATATCTGTGCATATATAACTCTATAATGTATACAGCCTATATACATATGCAGTGCATGCCTGTATATGCATGGCGAGGATCTCGTTATAATTGTGCGAGTATAAAATAAAGTGTTAAACACCTAATACCCATATGTACTTGATTATTGTATACGTACAGATATGTATTACCTATACGGGCAGGACTCGTGTACTATCCCAATCAGTTTGAACCCTGTCCCTGTGTACCCTGGTATACACATACCTGCCGCTGACGCTGACTACAGTTGTGCACGGGTCTGACCCACTTTCAATTCGGTATATAATATAGTAACATTGTAAACGCATGACTCGTGGTTCAGAGATTCCGTTCGGATGTCCTTGACTACTGCGATACGGGACGCGGACGCGGACGTATAGCTTATTTATACGTAGTACGTCGCAATTCCCGCGTGTTCCCAATTATAATATAGGTACAGCGGCGGCGTGGCGCGCGCGTACTGATCATATACATACATGGGTATATATACGCGGTAGGTCGGGATTAATAGGACGGAGACGATATAATATTATGTAGGTATATACCCCGTACCTATAACGCATACCTACACATGCAGTATATACTACGTGTATATACATATATACGTCGTATGGGCGAGGGCGGCGCAACGAGGTGGTACACGTCGGTATACGGTACACAGCCTGCAGCGTGGGACCAGAGGAACTCAAAAAGTCGCACGCCACATAACAGTGGCTCTCAAATACAATATCCAAGGTATTTGCGATTGACGTTGCGAAGGAATTTCAAGAATCTGATCGTATATATCAGCGAGAAGAAGAGATGACTGCACTGTGAAGCAGCCCCCTAGGTACAATGTGACATAATATCCCCCCGCGTACAATAAGGAGCGAGGTGCGGCTATTACTGGCCGGGCAACGATCACCCGCAGACGACTCCCAGACATATAGGTATACATATACACGGGACTACCGTGTTGGAGGGACCGTAGGGCAATGGGCCGCAGATTCTACCTTCGGGGAATTATTGTAACCTCAGGTTTCTCAGATATTCCGCGGAAACATATAATTTCTCTGAATTTTTCATTCATTTCCAAACTGATCATTCCTCTGCGGCTAAACTCGAATGTTAATTGTTCTTCCTCTCCGCCACGCTACGCCTCGGGCTTCATTAATTCACGAAATTGGAAAACCTCAATGTTACACCGTGTCACAAGGTAACAACGCCCGCTATATGGCACGACATTTGGACATGGCGCCACAGCTGTGGCGTTGTGACGTAAGACTATTTATCTAGCGGCGCGCCGGGTGTTATATAGACAAACATATACGCACATATACACACGCGACGCCGACGTCGAGTAAACTGGCCACGTATTTACGTGTACCCTATACTAT
This sequence comes from Macrophya alboannulata, assembly GCA_949628255.1. Lineage (NCBI taxonomy): Eukaryota > Metazoa > Arthropoda > Insecta > Hymenoptera > Tenthredinidae > Macrophya > Macrophya alboannulata. The sequence goes on from OX451213.1 coordinate 122,267, forward strand.
AGCTGTTATGACGATCATTGCGTGCGGGATAAATTGCGATTCGAACTTGATACAAAATTCCAAGATTATGTATTACTCGTTGCCGTGTTTCGTAGTATGTCGTACTATATGACAAAGCTGTGAATCAACGCGTTATAGGTACAAGGTACGTAACATATACATACATACATACATACATATATATGTGTATGTACAACGGATGATTTCAATTGATTGAGAAATAAATTATGGAAAAAAAAAGGAGGAAAGTTTCGTATTATCACGAATTTCCGAAATTTCGCGTATGTGTAGGTGTATAGGAAGGCGGTAGGCGTACACGCACCAAATATGTATATATTTTACATACATACATAGGTATACGGAGGTATACGGTATACGGAGGCTTTCAACCCCGATCGAGTCGTCTCTGGCTCATCCGGCCGGCACTTATATATATCTCTGTGTTCCATCGAGCGGTGCTATTGTTAATTAGTAGACGGGTATTCGCGTCCTCGCGTTACCTCGGTTCCACATATGGTCTCGTTTCGTTCCGTTTGACATTTATTATTTGCGAATTCCCTCCTGGTCAGCCTGTACGTGAAACCGCACTTTTAACCAATCCGTATATATTAATGTCTACACCCTGACACGTACACACACAGTCAGCTGCGTGGTATATTATAGTAGAGTAAGACGTATATGAATTAATGTATGTATAATGTATACACTGTATACATTATACATACTATACCTGTATACTATACAGATATAGTACAGATAGACCTACTAGATCTGCATATGTGGATACAGGGGGTACGTATTCGTATTATACCAAGGAACGAGATGTCAGTTTTGGTCCGTAACACGCATACATATACATACAGTTGCGGGACAGTCGTCGGCCACACTACGCGGGGTTCTCGTACGACTCATTCATCGCAGGCTTGTGAATGGAGAGGGAGAGGGAGAACGAGAAGGAGAGCGAGAGCGACAGCGAGAGGGAGGACGAGGACTTAACGACGCGCGGAGAAATTTGTGAGCCCACTGCGTTGTACATGTGCATACATATTACATACATACGTGTATGTATATTACACCTACAGGTATATGGGGGGACGTGTATGACATAAATATACGTACATATAGGTATAGGTATGCTGCATACAAGTATATCCTATCCTTCTCCGGTCGGGTTCCTTGCAGGTCGCTGCTAGCTCCCGGATCATCGTTGATCGTGCGTACACATATAATATTATAGGATATACCCCGGGGTGAAGGATTTTACTCGGCGAGTTAATGAAACGAGGCGATAGAGATTTATTTCGAGGACAATAAAGTTGAGCACCGCGGCGCCGCGCCGAATACCGGGAGAGAATCTAGGGTTCCCACGCTGCTGGCCAGGCAGAAAGCTATATCGTTCTCGAAGATGTGTCCCATACGATCCGAGGCACCGAGGCACTGCTCGACAAAAGCCTTACCGCGCGCCTCGCCTTTATTCCTTTATCCGCGAACGCCTACTACAGCTTTACCGGGGGGTCTCTATAACGTGTGCACACAAATGAATCATTGTCCGTATCACAATTACCAATGTGCAGCTCCGGAGCGTTGTAATCGAACGTTTTTCCATTTTTTTTTTCTCCTCCCGTTCGTTTCCAAAAAAGTAAATATACCTATATATACGTATAATGTTATACAGTATATTTAATCTAATAATCCCTACTATCAACCCCACAGCTCGACGACCCACATCGTAAATCTTGGATTTCAGCTTCGGTATCTGTTTCGATAAGTGTAACGTATGCACGTAAACCTCTGTTTGATTCAAGACTTCCATTCGCGGATTCGAGGGAACTGACGCGGAAAGGTAGGGACACGGACGGAGCCATTGCCTCAAGAGAATTGGGAAAGGAGAATGGCTGCAATAAGACATATAGAAAGATAGATAGGTGGATAGATAGATAGATATAGGTAGACAGCTTGTCGACGTAACCGCGCGAAACAGGGATGAAGGTCAACCTCCGTACAGCTAAATTAGACTAGCCAAATGTATGTATACCTATATCTGTATATGTGGATCATATATTTATATGATACTTATGTATTATCTCTTGAATTAAAGGTGAGTTTTAGCCGCTACCCCTGCAGCCGGCTTTCGATCGTCGAGCGCGCAGCCTGCCCTGTTACAACCGCGGTACCTATACCTATATCTCCTTATATATACATATATCCCGCGCGTACGACTTCACGTACAAAGTATTGTAGAGAATTCGCACCAATCCAACTGGAGTGGGAACCGTGTGCGAGGCCACGTGCAGAACGGTGCCACCGAAGATTCGCGAGACACGCCACCGCGCGGTATACACGCACAGTACACAATATAACTCAGTGGTATGGAGATACGCGTAAATACATGATCGTATACATAGAAGCGGACGTGTTGGTATGTATATTCACGTGGGTGTCGACGTACACGCGTACACACTCAACAACCTGCAGGCATAATGGAGATGTATAATATGTATGTATAAAAGAACGGGGTGTCGAATCGTCAGCGAATTTATATAAGTAGGGTTATACATCTTGAATATACCTATACCTTAATTTTGGCGACATAATTACGACGAGCGGATTCCGAATGAGATGAGAAAAGATGAAAAAAAAAAATTGCACAAGGTTGGATTCGTTTATATAAGCGTATTATAACTGCAGTCGGGTTGCGATTGTACGATCGTGATTCGAACTCGCCCCTGTTTTAAGACTCCGTCCAGATATTTATAGTCGGTATATCCCTCGAGTATTTCCCATCTCGAATTCGTATCTTGTAGATTCCTCTTACCTTTTCGCACAGTATCCGTGGGCGTAAATAAAACTTTTGTAACTCTAGGACACTGTGTACGTATATGTATATTAATGTAGTATCGCGCGTACGGGCAGCAACTACGCCGCCACCGTCAAATATGTTTCTCTACTACCCGCGGCTGTGTGCGCGCCTCGTGTACCACGGCACCCGGTAGTGTGCGCGCGGAGAGACAGCCGAGGTTGAACGAACCCACGTGCCAGCCGAACCTCGCTAATAATTTTGTTCAAGCACCGCCTTGATACGAGCCAGCGACGACGAACGACGAATAGAGCGTTATATATAAATATATATATATATATATATATATGTACATACGTATGTTTGTATGAACATACATACAGCCATAGATCGCGCGATTTATTCCTTGCAAAATTGCAGATCCGCGATCTTTAGGAATCATGTACAATGTACGTACACTATAGAGCTTACTGCAACTGCGCCGAAGACCGGGGATGCCACGACTAATGCACTGACGTGAGTCGCGTTATTATACGATTACGTTATTATACCCTGTGCCTGTATACGTGTACAGCCGTATACGCGAGCGTCATACTCAAGGGCATCGCGAGTCTGAACGGGGATTACTCAGGTATAGAACTCGCAAGTACATACCTAGGTATACGTAACGCGCAATTACAGGATACAGCATATAGGTATATATAATATATATATATATGTGTGTTAGGTAATCGATGTATGGGTATGTATTCAGATTTAGGCTGATGCAGGACCTTGCGGACCGACCTTCGCGAGCATGTGCATGCCACCAAAAAATAATATAATGATTATTTCGTTGCGGCGAAAGGCGGGCGCATGCACAGACAGCTGGCTGTTACCCTGCAGACAACGCGGCTCCGCTCCCGTCAACCAACACCGGTGCTTGACCGTATACACATACGTATAGGTATAATATACATACCTATGTATAATATAATATGTGTGTACATTATGCTATTCTGATCCAATATTTTAACGTTCACCTGAACGCCGCTCATATGATACGCTTGAATGGTAGAAATTTTATCCTGATTTCCCTATTGTCCGTGAATTTGATCAGCGCGATCTGTAGACTCATAAAATTCACAATTTATTTTTTTTTTTCTTTCACTATGGCTGCTATGAATTCAATCTCGAGTACCTGCCTAAGTCCACGTATAATCGAACGTTCTGAGAATTCCATGAATTTTTCAGTTTTTGAGTAAAGTCGATATATATTTTTGATAAGGCGCGTATTATGCGACCGCTATACTATAATAAGTATTTAAATATCTAATTGGAATTTGAAAGGATATATCGAGATTCGAATGAAGACGATGAAGAATAGAGGATATAAGTACCATACATGTGTTAAGAAATAACAAAAACCAAAAACAAAGTAGCCACGTTCACCCATCAATCTACCAATAGCGGACATTAAACTGAATCAGCGACTATAACGGAAGAAACGGCGTTCGTTATAACACGCGTGTACACGCCTATAATACATATAGCAGCACACCGCAACTTGAATGCTATATAGATGGGACACATACTGTCGAGAGGTATAACACGGTAAAAAATGACGTCATCGTCCCGAGAAACTGCTGACCGCATTCCTGGATAATTGTTTTGCATAGCTGGAAAATAATGTAGGCACATATATCCAGTCTGGTATATGACAAAGATACATCGCGGTACACGGAGATCATATGGGTAGTGGTGGCAGTATAGTATAACTCCCTGAAATTATTGCTGCTGTTGCTCTTGTTATTGAACTTAAGAGCTCAGATTTTTCGAGGCTTGTTATTTGATCGTAAAGAATAAGTTTTTGAAAGGGCCTCTTGAAAAAAGAAAATAGCTGGTTTATTTGGCACACCAATGTATATATAATTTATATATATATATATATATATATATATATATTATACCTATGTACCAGCTGTCAAAGTATTTAATTTTCAATTTGAACTCGTTAGGTTTAATTAGTTGAAATTTATATTTACTATATTGTTCAAATGACTCGACGTGCGTCTTGCTATAATCACCTATAATCTGCATATTATACCCAAGTATTCTTGATAACAGATAGGAAACACGTTGCCCCGCTGCAGGGACGCACTTGCCGCGCGTTATTGCGGCAAAAGCTATATAGAGCTGCGGGGGAGGTACGAGGGGCAACGGACGCCCGGAGAAAGAAAGACAGAGATAGAACGGCTATAGGAATTGAGAGGGACGTTTGGAATAAGCGACTGCAACTGCAGCTGTCGCGAAAATAGACGGTGCAGCACGGCGAGCAAGCACCTCCTATACCTTTACTTGTGCCTGTACCTGTATCTAGATCTACATATATACGCGTATACGTGTATGCGGCATACCTACATTCCTGTAATACCGCCGCGTTACAAATTATCATATACCGTTACTATACTATACCTACATACATACGTTTACATATATGGGGCATTTCACACCTCTCACCCAGATCTTCAGATTTTTCGAAAGAGATTATTTCGAAAAAAAATTTTCTTAAAAATCCGCTCTTACATATAAGAATGTTCAAGCAGCCACTCATAGTGAACTGATTCTTTCTTCTAATTGAAAAAAAAAATCGAAAAAATATCTTGGAAAAAATATGATGGAAACGCTAGCCTAATTTGGCTCAGTATCGCAAAATATTAGAATTTTTTCGTATCAGAATTTTTTCAGATCTTCAAATTGTGGCCTTCCCGACGCCCTAAAGAGGTAGAGTATAGATATAGGTTATAGTGTCTGCCGCAAGTACCCCGGGAGTCGCAGATTAACGCCGACCTCGTTCCCCTGGACCATATATGAATAGGTATAAGTATAATAATATATGTACAGGATAAAATAGGAATTGCAATATCTCAGATGATTTTGAATTGCCTATTTATACCATTACACCCGCACATGTAATATGTATACGTATACGTACGCACGTACATATGTATGTGTATATATGTATGTAGATGGTCATCCGCCGTATCTTATATTATATATTTATTCTCAGGTATTTATACATGTGCCACTGTATACGTTTTATATAGGTATGTAGTACCTCATGGTCATGCTCAGCGACATAATCCAACGTCGCGGTCGCGTCCACGATGAGGGTCCACCGCGTTCGGCTACAAGTCGAGTCAGGGGTGGCGACGTGAGTAGTGGTCCGCTAGTTAGCTCCGTGATTAGGGGCACACGTGACGTTACACCCAAATGGCTCTTATATAGATAGTCTGCTGCACTAGCTGGTATACACATGTGTACTGTTATATACAAAATGCGCGCGCGCGTGTGTGTGTGTGTATGTGTGTGTGCGTGTATGTATGTGTGGGTATACCTATATGTATAAATATATATTATGCAACAGAGTAGGTCGTGCAGTGCGGAAAGAGGAAGAGTGGCAGCGGGGAGCGGGGAACGAGGTTGATCGGTCCGTGAGTGGGAGATCTAGGAACAAACACAATTGTGGGCAAGAAGGGGGGTGAGACACGATTTCTTGAAAATTTCAACCCGACCGCAATTTTATACGACGATGCCGAACGACAATAATCCCGAGCCCATCGGCGGGCGAACGAGGACTGGGACGGAGTAGTCGGACTGCCGGAGGACCGCTGCCGCTCGCCCCCCTCGCGGATCACGGCCAACAAGCGGGGTTGCGGGAAGGGGAACGCAACTGGGGAACGTGGGGGGGGGGGGGGGGGGGGAGATAGCGACAAATCGCTACAGGAACGCTGCAAGGAGCCGAAAATCTTTTTCAATATTTTCCAAGTCTCGTGTTAATATATTGCGGGCTAGGTAATAAGGGGTTCGCTAGCCCAACTAGGTACTGGATTACAGTGCATCCCTATATATTGCGGATACAATTTTTATTAGTTATATATCCCGGGTAACAACGCGGTGTCGTATCTAGGTATAGATCGTATCAAACGTAGCCATACCTATACACGCACATGTGCACGTATAATTATATACGTATAAGCCGGCGTATAATGTATATGATGTATAAAGTTCGGTGATCTGTGGCAGAATCTATTACACGTCATGGATCCATAGAGATATATATGTATACATGGTATCGTATATGTACATACCCACGAAAATGATGTATATATGGTATGTAATATGTATGTACATTATACGTACATTACAGATACAGAAGTATAGCGGCGCATAGACAAATACTGCACACATATAGAGAGATACCACAGGTGTGTGAATGCGTTGCTGCTTGTGTAGGTATAATATCCGCGATAGAGAGACGCTCTTTTACGGACGCCAGGGCAACACCGAGCGTTTACAAAATGGCGGCAGATCTGCGGATTCGCACAGTTCGCGGCTATACCATATACATTTTGTAACGGCTACTTCCTATAATAAATTCTGCGAATGTTATTTCATACATGGCAATTGTGAATGAATATATCTAATGCTTCGTATCAAATTCGGCAACCATAAGAATTCAATAACTTGTTAATCTTGCATATAATTGTATAGGTTAGGTACGGGAGATTTTAAGAAACATTATTGACTGCACGACAAAAATTCATATAACCGCACGCACTGAAATTGAGGCGCAATTCGTCGATGGCCTTCGGCGGGATGGTCGAATCTATGGCTCGCCAAATATACGACCGATGTAATGGAAATCAAGAAATTACGTTTATCACAACCGACCACCACTGAAGTTAATTCAAAAAGTAGTATTCATATCATCGGGGTGGGCAAAAAATTAAGGTTGTGGATATCGATGAAGGTATGTGTATCTATAATATACGATGTTAAAACCGAGTCGTTAAAAATCGAAAAAGAAAAGAAAAAAAAAAAATCTTGCAGGAACCAGTACCTACTCAAAACAGCCGTGGAAGTTTCAAAACTAAAACCGAAAACTGATATGAATGATAAGTATAATACGTATATAATAAGTCGGAAGCCAGGGCCTTGAGAAATTGATAAATTACGCATCGTCCAAAAGTACCTATACCTATATATGGGTATACCTGCTGTTAAGGGGCTCCAGCTAGTTTAGTATACACGATTCTAAGGACCTATATTTCAGAAGGTTTTCAGGAATTTAAGAATCGCTGGACACGTACCGCGCGCGGGGACAAGAACGCGCATATACCTACGCCATAAGTAATAATCCCTTCAGTTTGAATTTGCTGGTACACGGTAAAATGAGTCCAGAGGTTTAAGTGATCGCTGGGGTTGTGGTGCCGGAGTAAATATTAAAAAGCGATAGATGAAGATTATACACATGTGAGTTGGGCAGAGGCCACTGCAGACAGGCGTACATATTACCTACCTATAGTAGTATGTATACATATAAAAAGAAATATATATATACAATACAACGATCACCTTTCGCCGGTGCAATGGTAAACCGCATTGCCAATGGCCGCGAGCCGGAAACATATCGAGGAAGTCAAGTGCATGCGAGACTTAGGGTATACACCACGTAGCCGGGGATTCACGGATTAACCCGGATGTCTCTGCTCGTATATGTAGAGTGTATAGATATATAAGTACCTGTCCTCTACAGGTAATTGACCGCGTATAGTATCGTACGCGTACCCTCTTCGGCACCTGAGGCTATAACGTCATGCGTCACCACCACCTGATGTCTGCAGATATTGTTCATGATCCGACTTTAAAAAAGGGATGAAAAAATATATAGCTGCAGTTTGTAGAAATAGTTTCCAGCCTGAAATATATTCGTTCTCTATCGTTGCGAGCGCATTCCTAATTACGTGTATTAATTCCGCCTACGTTTCGTCGCATATACTGGACCTAGTATAATTACGAGTATACATATAGGGATAATGTATTTGGATGTCCGTTATTTTGGTCATTTTGGAATTTTTTCTGGAGTGAGATTGACAAAATTTGAAAATGACCAAAATAACGGACACCATATAGTACGTACGGGTACATTATGTATAGAGGGTATAGATTACCTATCTTTACCCTCAACCATTTACTTATCCGGACTGTTATAGTTCTCTCGCACCTATACGCATATCTCGTTTTCATATCTTTCGAATGGTCGAAAATGTTGTTCAAAAACGAACAAGTGTAGGTAAATTTTTGTCTCTGATCGTGAAATCTAAACTTGCAGCACGGCACTAATTGGGGCGTCAATTCGGTGTAGCGAGCAATGCGCCGTTCAAGAGGCCCCTGAGCTAGCTGCATAACGATCATAAACTGTCGGGGCGCATATAACGTGGCCGGTAATTCAAGAACCACTAACCAGCAAGAAACTGTGACTACAGCAACATTAGCGATGATAGCACCTACATACTTGCCCTATGCGTGTATATAGGCCCACACCTACGTATATGTATCTATTATAGTATAGTACTATAATTTACATATACCTACGAGAAGGTAGGTAGGTAGGTAGGAGAGATCGTGTATATATAATGTAATAGCTGGGGACCTGCCGGCCTTTACCGGGTTCCGCGCGCGTGCCGCCTGCACCGAAGTCTCAAAATATCGCAGACGAATAAAATGGTCGCCCCGACGCCGCGACGCGTGGAAATAGAAAATAGAAATGGATTTAGAAATAGAGTCACCGCCAGTCGCTGCCCTACAATTTTATCAAACTCGCCCGTGCCATGGCTGCAGCGCAACGTAGTATACGTACATACAGTCATATATGTACACGATTAATGCTGACGAGCTGCACTTGTATATATGTATACTACACGGGTATCACATATGCATACACGCATCGTGCATACGTATACATCTGTCATATATATATATATATATATATATATATATATATATATATATATATATATATATATATATATATATATATATATATATATATATATATATATATATATATATATATATATATATATATATATATATATATATATATATATATATATATATATATATATATATATATATATATATATATATATATATATATATATATATATATATATATATATATATATATATATATATATATATATATATATATATATATATATATATATATATATATATATATGTATCTATACTACATCGCGCGGTAAGACGCGGTACGCATGTAGGTGTATATACATATGCAGGTATACTATATATGTGTATGAATTGTGTTTATCTCATCTTATATATGTTATACGCATCACACTGCAAGGACACCACGATGCATGCCCCTAATACCTATACTCGGCTCAATAATATATCTCACACACATTGCGTGGATAATTGTGTGGATAAGGTACCTACCTAATACCTATATACCTGGAGTTATCTATATCATGCATTCGTATATAAGATCGAATCTTGTATACTTAACGTGTACAATTTTAATGCGTGTGAGTGTCGTTGCACCTCTGTAATGGGTACAGTTATAGTCTAATAGGTATAATAACGTGTGTGCCGAAAAAGGAGGCGCAAGGCGAGCCCAAGTATTGCGTCTTTTCCGCCTCTTCGCCTTTCCGCATTTCCGTATCTATACACATTTACAACTACCACGGCCTCTGCAGTATACCGTTATCGTTACCAGTTTCAGTAGTGCGGCTATAATACCACTACACGCTATCAGCTGGCCGAAATCTAAATACGTCCATTTTTCCCCTCATTCAGGATCACCACTCTCGTACGTAAATATTATACTAGTATTTATATTTTGATTTTTTCGCCATTCATGGTATATACCTATATATATACCTATACACACATGTATATTATAGTATTAATAATATAGAAAGACAACAGTACGGATTGCTCCCCTATATAAATATATTATTTTCGTTGATATATTGATTGATATCTAATCAAGTATTTGGCTTTTCTGAAAACAGGCTGCAACTTTAAATTCAGCTCGCAGCTTAGCCAACAAGTCGAGATCGAGGTTGAGAGATATACTGCAACAAACATAAAAACAATCAATCGCGATGTGCCGGGAACTGGGAGCCAAATAAGTCGCGATACCGTCTATACCGATGATTCACGTGAAGAAAACGACAGCGAAGGACATATAGTATATATATATATATATATATATATATATATATAGATATAGGTAAAAACTGGTGCCAATAAATGTTATTGGGAAAATCGCAGTTCACTTGGACCGAGTAATCATTGTAGCGGTAAATTCTGAATGAAATTCCGAACGCGAAAACGTGGTATTATTGCAGTAACCCCAAAGTTTCGAGCTGCAGACGACCTGTACTTATATGTATATATGTATATACTGGATGACACCATTGCTTGAGAGTGATGGTAGTGGGAGGGGAGGGGGGCAACGGAGCACTGCCGGAAGTGAAGCGGTTCCGCCGGGCTGATAGGTCAACCAGAGGTCACCGCTCTTTGAGCCAGCTATAACTGAGGAAACTTTGAGGCGTCGTACGACCTGACCCTCCGACCGAATTGACTAACACTCAGTGATAAATATTTGATAAAATGAGTATTTTCTTCCGCCCGAAAGTTTGGAGATCGATATACCTATGTATATATATATACTATATATCATCATTTACTACCTGAATCGAAGAAAAATTTCTCGACTGCTGCACCCAAACGCCTACCAATAATCACCTAATAATCTTCCACTATATAAAACATTTATTGGGCTGAACAAATTCTCATCCGACGCATATATGATATGAATAGGTTTATAGAAACTTTGTAGACCTCGTGTATAAAGATATAATGTAAGAAAAATTTACCTGACGATGAGATCGAAGAATAAAACGGTAGATTCAGAGTCAACGTTCGATGCAGTTTATTGAAGTGATTGTACCCCTCAGCGAATTTAACCGGCAATCGCGGTCAACTTGAACTCACTATATGCACAGCGTTGCGCACGCGCGAAAATGCACGCACACGCCAGAAACTCTCGCGTATAGTTAGAACGTATGTATGTATGTACCTATATACCACGTATAGTATGTATATACACATGCATTATACATACAATTACGTACACATCGCAGCTAAGGAACGTATAAACCGGTAGATCAATGAAGAGTTCAATTATTATTGATACTTACTGTCTTTCAAGCAGCCGCTAACAAGTCCAAGACCTGGCTATAACAGGCACAGATATACATATGTTGATGGAGATGGGGATGGACGCACAACAACGGTGCCTTTTTCAAAACATTGATGAGTCGACCGGCCAGCCAGCCAGCTGCAGCAGCGGTAACAGCAGCAGCAGCAGCAGTAGAAGCAGCGGGGTTCAATTACTTTTCACACTTCAATTCACCGAACTGTATACACGTGTATGTATGATCACTCCGAAGCGCGTGGACGTACGAACTTGGATATTTTCGCGTCGAATGAAACTACCACCTAACGACAAATACGAATAACTAAACGCGATTCTTTTCCTATAGAGTACGGTGTACACATTATTTATACGTGAGTATATGTCAAGATTGGATATCATTTATACTTCAGCTCGTGCCACGTGAAAGTGACCGCTCGTTGGCGCACGCGTCAGCACACCCGATTTCGTACGTGATATCCGAGCTCGACTTTTCCAACTGATACAGCTCCAGATCTTTACGAATAATAACTGAGAAGATAGGATTTAATGAAAATAATTATAACGGGTAAACGAATTATCGAATACCGCAACAAAATAATACAGATCAACTTACATACAACAAATCTTTACCGCCAAATAATTCGACCCTTCACAACGGTCCAATTAGCTTCACTCCGATCGAGCTCGTGGAATTGTCCCTAACCTCTCGCGGGTCAACCGCCGTGATCACGCCTGCGACCCTCGGAACGCTGACCGGCCTGTGCGAAAACACGAACTGGCTGTCCTGCCCGGCCGAATTCGGCTCACGTAAGAAACATGACTGAGTTGGCACATGCGCACATGAGTGTACACTATCACCGAATCTCGACGGTATATCTAACTGTTGGGTGTATCCGCTGTAGACGCCGTGTATACAGTGGTCTTAGAACTGTACCGTACAAAATAATGCTGCCTGGCACTAATATAGAAGATCCGTGGAAGAAATAGGCTATGACGATAACGAGGCAACAGTCGCCGGCCTCGTATACGTTACCTCGCACATCACAGCCCCGATACATTATTATATATTTATAATCAATCACTCGTCAACATTGCCAAGGTCACGGACCCACGGTACTTGAGCACGACTCGGGAATTACCACGCGGCTAACACGCCCCGCTCTCGGCACAAGACAATACATTGCAACTACATGGGACGCCTATCTTAACAATGAGACGCCTGCACCACGGCATAGCACCGCGTCTATATACCTATACATATACAGATATACATACATATTGCACGGGTATATGAGAAATTAACTCTCTGAGGTATATAAACGAATTGTACAGGTATATATAACGTGCTGCAGCAGGCGGAGAGCGCTCCACAAGACACGAAATTAGAGAACGCGGAACGCGAAACGAGTCACCGCCAAACAGAGGTATTAAACTAGTGCGCCCGCGTACGTTGCACGATGCAGAGTGTGTAGGAACGCGATCAAACGGCGCGGTGTACGATCGCATAGACTGTAGACTGCAGCAGCTGCCGTTGCCGGCATGACTCGAACCCGGTATGCTACCCCCACTTTAGTTTAGCCACCAGCAGCATAGCTGCAGAGGCTGCTCTGCCACGGCACACCGCCGCCGGATGCCGTGGCGGTGTCTACCTACGTCTACTTGCAGGACGAGTGGCAAACTGGCAACCGGTGAACCAGTGGGAACGGCACTGCCGCTGAGTCCAGTCACTCCAGCCCCAGCCCCAGCCCCAGTCCCTGTACAACCTCGTTACGAATTTTACGAGCCTGAGCACGCGATTGTCGCGTTCTTCCAACTCCCTAATGCCCCCTCCCGCGGTCCTTCCTTGCTCACTCTCTCTCTTTCTCTCCCGCTCCCGTTCCCGCTCCCCATAGCTCGTGCCTCGTTCATCGCATTCATACCTCGCCAACAGCCGCGTCCGTCCATTCATGCCTTCTCCTCGAGGGTCTATACATATACACGTAGTACCTATACCTACATATACCTATAGTAAGTGGTATAGGAGAGCGTACGTCGCGTCGTCGTTCGCCTGCAACGCCGCACTGGTGCAGTGTGCGTATAATACCTACATGCGTAACGTTGCATAACCATAACCGGAATTTTGATATAGAAATATGCACACGCATATAACTATATATACGTAGCTTCCGGAGCTTCCGGAACTTCAATTGCGGCATACCTATATTATGTATACCCGTACTGCCTGCGTACCCGTTCACCTATACAGGTATACATACAGGGTATATGTATGTATATAGGTATATTTCATCGGAGCGAAATGATTTCGTTTGAGGATTGTCAGTTGTCACCGCGTCTACAAATTTCAGATAAGGTGAACCGTATTGCGTATCTGCTTAGAATATATTTTACATATACAATCTATACAGGGGTATATATATACATATATATGCCGTATTATACTGTATTATAATTACAAATATTAACTATATATACAATATTATATCATGCCTGTAATTGCATATCCTATCTTCTTACATATATATATATATATATATATATATATATATATATATATATATATATATATATATATATATATATATATATATATATATATATATATATATATATATATATATATATATATATATATATATATATATATATATATATATATATATATATATGTATATAAGTACATAAATTATAACCATAATCGTTAATTTGGTAAAATGTCTTGGAATATAATACATATTCTGAAATTTTTTTATACTGTAGAGAATCAATCTTTATTATCCCACTCGCCCACTCGCCCCCTATCACACAGCTGTACACACGCGCACGGAGATGTACCGTCGATATAGGCTCGTGGAGGAGGATTCGTGTGTTTGTGCGTGTGTTCGCCGACCAACCACGTCCGAACAGTTTGTTACTCTTTCAGGTAGCAGCAGTTACCCTCATCATCCCCGAACGCGTTTTGTACTGCGTGCAAAGTATGTGCTATCGATTATAACGGAACGGAGTTATGCCGCTGCAGCCTCGCCACGTATGGTGCATATGAATTAGAATTCTAAATATACGAAGGTCCACGAATAGGCGTATTATTAATTATTATAGCCACACTCTTCAAGCGAGTAAGAAATTTCCACAGAGTTTCTTTCACGATATGGTCCTACTAAATCAATTCCGAATAAATGAAAAAATGAGTTCTGCTAAATTTGAGCTCGATATTTCAATTTTAACCTGGCCCCTCCGGCAATCAAAATTTCAAATGGGAAAATAACGTCTATATATTATAATGTCCATTATTTGAACATTTTTCTGAACTAGTAAAAGTTGATGCAAAAATTTGAAATTTGGCACAAATATCCCTCACAGTATAAGGTAAAATTTTAATTTCTACCTATACATATATACCACATATTTTGAATTTTTATTTATTAATTTGGAACCGATTCAGGGCCATCGTGCAAAAAAAAATTCGAAAATACCCAAAATAAGGACCACCCTAATTATGTATACATATTCATATGTACAGCGATAGATGATTTAAAATATGAGAGAGTGTTCGTCATGGAGATAAAATCGAGCTACCGCAAGTAATCCATCGGTGAAGGGGGGAGAGGGGGGGGGGGGGGGGGGGCCTCACGCGGGTTGCGAGGTTCCCTGCTTCCATACTTCGGTATACTTCCGTTCGTTTAGCCAAGGCCAACGTCAAGCGCCATCATTACAAGAAAGCCAACAACTGCACCCCAACTGGCTACCTTTCCGTTGCCGCTGCGTGAAAAGAAAAAGATGATGATGATGATGATGATGATGATGATGATGATGATGATGATGATGATAATAATAATAATAATATTAATAATAATAATAACACTAGTACATATCATCGGAAAGTTATTTCAAACTCAAACACAATCGTGGCGCAATGGTATAAAATGTGTGCATAATCTGTATGGATAGAAAGACAGCTGTGACTTGACATTGAAATTCACGAATATTGTAGGGAGGAGGTAAACTGACGCGGGCCTGAGATGTGCAGTAGATTTGTCAGCATAACTTCGTTACTTGAGAACACCCCGCTTACCGGCCCGGGTATACTTATCGGGCAGGTAAATACGTCCGATATACGCATACGTGCAGTGCTTACCTATTTTAACGCGGTACAGCTATACCCCCGTAGGTAATGTGAAAAATCTCGAGCGAGGGATCGTGCGCGATTCAAGGTTGGATATGGACGCGCTCGAGGTGCAGGGGTTCCAGGAAGAATAGGATCGTTCGTTTTCACTTTTGTGTGTTTTCAAAACGAACGTTTCCCTGTTCCCGAGGGAGCCGCCGGTGAACGAGTATCTCAGGACTCCCAGGAGCCGGGGCGCGTGGACGGTTACACGGCGCACGCGAAATACAAAGAAGCCAATTATAATGACAATGCACAAGGCCTGGGAAGAAATTCGCCAAGCCCCCTGTAAGGGCTCTGCTCTTGTCCAACGCATACACAAGTGGGCATAAGTATTCATATATACCTATAGTATATACCTCCTATACCGACGCGCTTTTCTTCCTTTACACGTACGTACGTACCGAAATCGGGGCCGGGAAGTTCATATAAAACTATGTTTATTCCTCTTCTTTTTCGTCTTCGTCTTGATCTTCTTCTTCTATAATTTCTACCTATTGATTCTTCATTATCGTCTTCTTACGCGGATGCTTTCTCGGCAAGGTACTTTGAAATTTACAATTACCGCGATACCAAAGGAACACCTTCCTATAATATTCAGACGTATTTAAGCAATTCCCGTTCCCAGACTAACAATTACAAACGAATTCAAGCCAAGTATTTCCGCGTAACGACGTGATGTTACCCGAGTTGAGCAGGTGTACCGGGATTCAAGGTTCTCGTCTGCGTGATTACGGCGGTAAGTAAGGGGCTGGCTGCCTAACCCCTAACCCATACGCGCGGAATAAACTGAACAAAGACATCACGTACATACATAGATGGAAAAAAAAATGCATACGGTTGTAGACAGAGGTATAATGTGTATCTTCTCGTTGATCATATTCCTACTCTGTAGGTATATACATATATGAATGTATAGGCCCCCACCGGCATTTTAAATAACCGTCAGAATATCGAGACTGTAGCTGTTATCAAATGGGCATACAGTGCAGTTGCATTTTTTAGCATTGCCACGGGTGTGTACGATTGAAAGAACTTGGGTGGACAATATTGCTATCACAATATCCTTGCGCGATTATATATATATATATATAGATATATGTATACGAATCGTGGAAAACTAAAATCAGAATCAATCACCCTCTACCTATATAACCTAGATACCAGATATGGTCTAGTCGTACAAATTGTTGGAACCTTACCTCGAATGAGCTTCTGGCACTATGTCGTCGACGACGACGTAAATCATCGCGCCTGCAGCGAACGAAAGAGCGTAGGGCAAGATCGGGGCTGCGAGACCTACGCCAGCCGCGCCAAGTACTCCAGCGATCGGCTCTACCATCCCCGATAGTTGACCGTACCAAAAGCTCTTTAACGTACTGAAACCAGCCGCGTGGAGTGGAAGCGAGACGGCCAGGCCCTCGGGGAAGTTTTGTATCCCAATTCCGATTGCCAAATTTCTGCAACATCAATTGTTGGGTTTTCCCCCGTTGTGTCATACAATTCTAGAAGGCTGCTGCTGCTGCTGCTGCTGCTGCTACCGCTGCTATATTCACGAAAAATATTATTGACTATCCCGTAGCGCGAAGTGCGGTGAAGGAACGATGTCTACAGGCAACAAGTGAACGAACAAACGAACTACGTGCCTTGTGTGCGTCCGGGCTGAACGCCGTGGCCACGGCCACGGCCACGACGACGCATTCCTACGATGATCTCTGAACGCTTCCGAACACCACTGGACCCCGACGAACGCCTTTTGGTATATACCTTACATACACCTATACACAGAATCGGATCTATATTATACCTATACCCCTATATACCCCTAGACTGGGCCAAGAAAATTGACTTTTTTTTTTTTTTTTTTTTAAGTACCTATATTGAAAATATTGTTTGAGGTAACAAGAAAAAATTATTGTGAAAATTTGAGTCCTTAATATTAATATCAAGAGGTCTATCATCGCAGTTTTAGATTTTTTTTTCCTGAGCGGGTTTTTGTCTCAGAACTCCCAAACCATTGAGTTAAACAAAATTGACTTGCAGATATTTTTTGAAGGAAATTGAATGCTCTATAAAAAAGGTTTGATTGAAATTTTCGGTCAGATAAACCGTTTCCTTACAATCATGCCTCAAAAATCGGTATAGTTTTACAATTTGATCTTTCAACTTTGGAATTTTGTAATTCATGTAAAAATTAGTACCCGGAAAAAAACCGATAAATATTCTTGTGGGAAATCAAATGCTCTACAAAAAAAGTCTGTTAACTTTTTTGGCTAAATTCCCTCCATGAAAAGTTATTCAAGATTAAAGTTGAAATGAAGTTCAACTGCAAGTACCTCGCTGATCTCCGACCGTTGCACTTCTATCTATATCGCGATTACCACCTTCTCTCCGAAACCACAATATAAACCTGCAGGCAAGGTCTACGCGACAATCTCGACTTATTCTATCGCGAATGATTCCAGGTACAAGAATGCCACGCAACGCGAAATACAGCTGCTGAACTGCAATAAGCCTCGAATCGGTCGCAGGCGAGTCAACGATCAACCCAAAAATATTTTTAGACCCCCGCGCTCCTAAATTACTATTTCCGCACATTTACATATGGATTTGTGCACCTGAACGAAGATAGATGGATATATCATGAACCATAACATCTATTCATTAATTGGTATGGAATGTTGTACATATCGTGTATATTATAGGTATAATACCTGGATTGCAGTCGCAGTGAATATATTTATACTAATATATATTGTACTTGGATTTTAACCGGTATGGGTATATGCATTCGTATTAAAAAAAAAAAAAAAAAAAAAAAACGATATCTGCCGTGTGCTGCATGTATACACATGGCCTTGTGTATCCGCGTGCATTCAGCTATACATATATATGAATACCGCGCATGTATAATACTACAGCTATGTATACCTAGGTATGCATATACGCTCTCCCTCGGGAGCCACGGACTCGAGGTGGCGAGGCGGCGAGGGGGCGAGAAGGCGACGTTGGCCGACGCGGGGAGGTAAGAAGAGGCTCCGGTTGTCCGCGTGTTCCTCTCGCCGCTATCTCCGTACCTACGTTGGACGTTGGTTGCCGGTGTGGGCCTCGCGGGAGCCAGAGGAATGCGGCACCGGCGAATGGCGGCCGGTCGGTTCGGCCGACTCGGCACCGCGTTCCCATGCATTCCAGAGCCCCCACCACGCGGACCTCCCTGGCTAACTGCTGGAGTGGCGCAACGTAACGACGGACCCTCATGGACCCTGTACCATACTCGCCGACACGGTGCAGAGAATACACTTACATACCATACTAGGGTAAGTTTTTTAACCGTATAAACGAGAACTGTCGCATTGAGGAACTCTCGGCGACCCTGGACAATCCCCCTGCGCGTTAGATCAGCTGTACAAAACCGCCGGCGGACAATCACTGCAGGGGTGCACGGGTCACCAGCCGACCTTGCCCTCATAACTCCATCCCTTCCCATCCTCTTTCGATCGACTGGCACGACGCTGCATCTCCCAGCCCCTCATACGCGTACCCGCATAGTATAGGTATGTATGTTACATATGGTATGTGTATTCCGCCGAGATATTATAGGAACGGATATGAACGTACGCGCGCGCGCGCGCGCGCGCGAACGCGTTTCTGGACGTCGCGGCGACTTTTCAATGCCCACAAAGCGATCATTATCGGTGGGGCTTGTCGCCGATCTGTATAGGAATGTTCGTAGGTATGTACATACTTACTTTCCGGGTAACGGACGCGCAACACGCATACGCGATGATCCGCCATTCCAAAGAAATTGTTTCACTTCGCCTGAACTGCGATAATTTACATGCAGGCAGGTATACATATACCTGCTATGTCTACTTCAGATAAAACACTGATATTTTCGGTAGAGCCAACTTGTTGTAACTTCGACTAATTGTTGAAACTATTTTCGACACGTATTTCTATTTATATAGATACCCGTAACTGTACAACCTTTGAACCTTTTTCAAAAGCCTCCCCTCCGAAGTTTTTAATTCTATTATACCAAATTCATACCTATAATGATACGTTAGGAGTTGAAAAATATTGACCTACCGGGAACGGATGCATCGGTGCAATGTTGGAATAAACGGCGCGGGACCGATCATTCTGCACAGTTAGTATACATGTATACATACTAGGGTGTGTCATTTGGGAGCAAAATTTTCTTTCAACTTACATACAGGTTGTATACTTGCAGGAAGGAAGAATAAGAAGCCTGTTAAAATTTGAGATCTTAATATTAATATTAAGAGGTGCCTCATCGCGAATTTCTATTTCCCATTTAAATAACACGGGAAATGTTCTAGTGGCACACTTCAATTTTCATATCTCAAGTACTAATCTACTCAGAATAATTCTGCATAGCTACTTTTGTTCGAAATTGAACGATCTACAAAAAAGGTCTCTTGGTATTTTTCGATAAATCTAACTATTTCCAAGTTGGCTATTGGTTAATTACCATTGATAGCCAATAACCAACTTGGAAACGGTTAGATTCATCGAAAAATACCAAGAGACCTTTTTTGTAGAGCGTTAAATTTCGAACAAAAGTAGCTATGCAGAATCATTCTGAGTAGATTAGTACTTGAGATATAAAAATTGAAGTGTGCCACTAGAACATTTCCCGTGTTATTTGAATGGGAAATAGAAATTTGCGATGAGGCACCTCTCAATATTAATATTAAGATCTCAAATTTTAACAGGCTTCTTATTTTACCTTCCTGCAAGTATACAACCTGCGTATGTAAGTTGAAAAAAAAAATGTTGCCCCAAAATGACACACCCTAATACATACACCCGTAAGATATTCCCGTTTTACGTTTGATAGTTACAAAAACCTGTAATATTATCGCGGTGAAAATTCGAGACGTTTCAGGAAACGTCAATATACGTCATATATGATGCACTCAACGTATGAGGAGTGCATAAAACCTTCATTTCTACCAACCAGCCATGAAAGTATTCCGAAACAACAGCTATTATACCGACCACCAATATTGAATCCCTCACAGCTTATCGGCCAAACAGCTACGTTACGCTGGGATCGGCACGTTTCTGTCGGTTCAACGACCGGGATAATCTAGAATTATAAGCGGAGGGTCACGACGTTGACTCAGAAATCTGCACCCTGGACAGCTATTATAAGTATAAATTGTTTGGCCTCGCGCGACGTTTGCAGCCGTCGCTGCGTCCGAGCGCACATTCCTCCGCATATCTCGTAGCCCACATCTGTATACGAGCATTCCCATTCCCATTCCCAGTTTACCTCGGTCCGCCGTTATCGCGGCGTTCGTTGCCTCCGTTGTGCCGGGACTTTTCTCCTCGCGGTGTCGCGCCGCGTATAGGTATAGGTATGTACTTGCATGTCGAACTCGCCTACGAATCCGTCGTATAGCTACCTACCTTTACCGTACATCTCGGGAGAGGCCACGGGGCTGTCTACGTCCCCAGGCACGCGCCCGCACGCCTGCAGTACAACTCGGCGAACCCCGTGATGACGACGCCCGCCTCTCACCGGGTACACTCTAAACCACCTCAGTATACGGACATAATCGCGATAGATAGGTAGGTATAGTATACGTATACGTATAATACACGTCCCAGAAACCTCGAGACCGGAAGTTTTATCGCCTCAGGCTTCCGCCGCCACAGACGAAATGTATTCGTATTGTATGTATGTACATACGTATAGATATAAATACATATAGGTATAGGTATATACATTATGAGATATGTATATTTGCGATATAGTTTATACGGGAGTGAAAATTGGCCTTTTACGTTAGATGTCGTAATTCTGTCTATAATCTATCTATTACCGGGCACGTAGTATACTTTATACCGGCATTCCCCAATATTTTTGAAAATGATTCATTTCAAACGGATGAAATTTATTTACCGCAAAGCAAAGTTCTTTCTGATATACAACGAGATCGTTATAGCGTTGTTAGAATTACAAGGTACGCGAGGTACGTACATTGTATTTTACCTAATTTGGGAAAGTATGCACAGTATTTTTGCTGTTTTTTTTTTTTTTTTTTTTTTTTTTTTGGCACGATGAGTCTTTTCTGTACGTACAGATGCAGACGCTTCTATATTACGGAATCAATTTCTCGATTCTTGCATCTTCGTACCTTCTACATCAAAGTTCCCCGCCGATAATGGAACGTATACCTACTGCGGGGCGCCTATACAGACGTCCGAAAACTATAAGCGTCTGTCGGGACGCACATGCATGAGGAACCATTAGTTGGGCGAGGTAATCGGCGAGCGATCACGTTGCACTTTGTCAATGGAGGATCTATGACCGCGGCGATTCATATGAATGAAAGTTAACCTTGAAGATAACCTTTCTCCCCCCGAACTCTCTACTATTATACATATATGTACGTATCTGTGTGTGCATCGACGTACGTAGATAGATATATTGGTACAAATGTTACCGACCGATTCGAAAGAGATCGTACGGGTTCAAGAAAAACTATGAAAAACTATGTACAGATCCAGGATAATGAGAGATTCTATGTGGAAGGATGCCGCAACAATAGGCACTTCCTGCACTGCTACATGAAAATGGAATTGCACTACCTCCGGAATTAATCACTGCAAATCGGGATGAGTGTATGTAATCTGAATCGATGTAGGTACCTACTGCAGATGCCTAAGGCGACCACCACTTACACGTGTCCTCTGATTGGGGTATGCGAGTATCGAACAGCCGTAGAAAAATTGTCAATACAAAGTGAAAAAATCCTAATAAATGTGAATAGCTACCAGCTGATATAATCCAAATCGTGTCAAAGGTCGGTATCTATTAATTGGTAGATTGGAAACGATTAATAAAGGATTACAAGTCCTCATAAAATACCTATACCATGCCGTTGATGACGCCGATAATATATGACGATGGCAGTGAATATGATATCATCCCGATTATCAAACCTCATGTGCAGTAATTTCAGTCAATCGATAGGTTGACCAATATCCACGCCTAACCGTAATCAGTACCGCATTACAGGTACAACCGCAGCTGTCGCGATCGATTAGGGGAAATCCCCTTCAAAAGATATATAGCACTTTTTCTCTTATTGCTAATTGAGGGTAGTATAATCGAAGATTAGATCCGCCCGATTAACTTTCGGCAGAATTTCTGATCAATTGCGCTGAAGCCGTGGGAATATATCATACAGTGTAATACAATAATTCCTACCTTATCGACATCAAATAATCACGTGTATATCAGTAAAAATTAATCACGATGCACGTGATGCCTGCATTCGCGGAGCTGTGCTGGCCTGTTGCAAGGTACATCTACGTATAAGCATATGCATTTACGAATGTATGTATACGTATTTGAGGGTATACATATATTTCAGAAAGAGTGCCATACTATGAGAAACTTATTTTAAAAAAACTTGCACGACCTGATCGATTGATGTGTAATGTTAATGAAACGTTGACAATATTTCCGAATTATTTAACGTCAAATCTACTACATACTAAGATTATCGAAACTCAATTACGAACCATTTTGACAAACCCGGATGTACCTATAGGCTTCATAATATCAATCTGCAGCGTATAAAATGGATACGTAGGTATTGCGGTAAGTAGGTACTGCAGCTCGATTCTCGAATATTGCGTTCAGCGCAAAGCCTAATGAAATAATTGCCTGTCCTGCGACGACGAAACTCGACCGGAAATTCATATCCGTACAGGATATGGGTAGGTATACAATCTTACCTCGCGTTTTCAAAAGTAGCTGAGGCACTACTTCCTATCGCTCCAAACCCGACACCCACGGCGAGACCCTCGGGAATGTTATGGACCTGGAAGAACGCGAGTAATTAGTAGCCCGGTCGTCGTTGTCGTCGTCGTTGGTGGTGGTATAAATTTGTGACCTTCAACCAGTCGATTAATACGAATTCATAAAAAAAAGCCTACAGGCTAAGAGATGTCCGAAGAATAACAAGTATGCGGGGTTCAAGCCTCGTAGGTATACTACATTACTGTGATTCAAAAATATTTGATACTATTATCGGCACGCAATTGTCGGATATAAAAAAGTATCCACGAGGAATATCTGCATTGTTATAACACGTTATAGACTTTCAACGATATAGCTATAATGTACTCGTCGACGGATCTACTTGGGGTCGTACCGTGATCGCGACGACGAGAAGCAGTATCCTTCGCCACTGATTGTTTCTCGCTTCCTCGTTGGGATCTTCGTAAGGAGTGTCGAGATCCCCAGCTTCTGATATCTGTTGTGGTATGCTACTTATTTGTCTTCTCCTCGTACTCTGTTCGTAGAAGCCTGAAAGGATCAGTTTTATGACTGACCGTGTGAATTTCAAGTAGACGTATAACAACAACTTGTGGCAGTAGCGGTAGCTTCGGTTCCCGGGAAGAACTATGATGTTATGTGTATCGGTACATCTTAATAAATTTCGCGATGATCTGAGCCGAGAATATTTATTTTCAATCAGTGCAGCCTCCGACTCCTCTGAGATCTGATGTAATACTCGGAACGAGTGAACGACCAAAAACCCAAGACAATATTGTAAGATTAATAGATTGAATTCTACCAGATTTTCTAACAACTTGTTCCTCCCAAAGACTACCACGACACATGCTACCTTCAATTCACAGGCCTTACATTTCCAATTTCCACGAGTAGGGTCAGTAGGATCAGCTTTAGCATATTGCATGGAATTGAACACACGGAGCTGAGGTACTGTACGCGGCTCTAGATCCATGCCATATAGTCGCGGTTAGATCCAATTTGATCATCTTCTAACTTTCATTCATAGGATCAATGGAGTTTTAATATCCGCACCGCGATGTTACTTGCGTATATTTACAAACAATTTACTCTATCGATGTAACATACCTACAAAACGGTGTACGCGCAGATATATGTGCTTGCTATACATATACATATACTTGAGTAAATCAACTCGTTACATTCGAGCACACTGTCAATTTTACTGTACACCATTCATTCTCCAGCTGATTCGGATACTCTGTAGTAAATTTGTAATAAGACACAGCTTTGCATATAGTTTCAAACGAATTTTAAGAAATTGTTAGTCAACGAATCTGATTACCATGCATTCTTCGATGCGTTAATTCAAAGTTGAAGAATAAAGGTAAGATATAACAGTTTATTACCAACTGGTTATAGAAGTTCAGGACTCGCGCCTGTACGTATAAAGAAGCTGCAGGTAAATACAAGAAGCTAACGTCACTATTGAGTAGAATAACACAAATTTTCTTCAATTCAATGCCAGCTGATATTGCTGCGAAATTGTAGTATGAATAGTATGAACTCTGTCACGTGCGCCAGTAAAACCGATCCCATTTCCCAATCCCGTCGTTATTAATACAATCTACTTATCTATGTATACTTAGTATAAAATGAACAGTATCTACCGTCGATGGTGGTCGACTCGTCGTTAGAGTACACTTTTCCACCACTAACATTAACTTCACTAACATTAATACTTTCGTCAATATCCTGGTCGCTTTTTAGTTTGGCAAGGAGTTTTCGTCTTTGTTTCGTACCAACTGATTGCATGGCTAGGACCACATTAGGGGACTGTATGCCCAGCGATGATATCAACGCGTCAGCGCCGTAGACAAATGCAGCACCAACGAGGAATCCAAGCGCGACCGGTGCAAACGCGTACTCGCCTTCTTCACCGTAAACTTTACTCTCTACTGCCATCTCGATTGCCGGTGACAACAAGGACCAGTAGCTTGCAGCTATCATAACCCCGGCTGCAAATCCGAGACTTATGTCCAAAAGTTTTCGCTGCAAATAAATAAAATGATAATAATAATGAAAACAACAACGTTATTTGCCGGACAGAAGGGGAAAAATTTGCCCGATCAATCAAATAATATTAATGAAGTTATTACTCGTTCAGCACATTCGAGAATTAAAATTTTCAGGTGGAAGGCCAGTGTATATTGTATAGCCGAATGAAGGTTATTATTATTATTATTATTATTATTATTGTTGTTGTTGTTATTATCATTATAAATTGTGAAAACTCTAAAAACTCAAGGAAATCGAGATGAAGACAGTCTGAAGCAAACAAGTCCCAGCTGTGTCAGATATTTGAGGAACCATGTTATTATGACACGAATGCCTAAAATTCTCTTGTTTGATCGCCCCTATTTTACATATGAGCATTTCCACGAAAAAACCGAAGCCCAAAACAGTCGATGCGCAGGATTTTTTCATCGTTCTTTCCCTAAAAACTATATATGACTCAAACCAAACATTTTCAGACCAATATCGTTGCAAAGAATAAAAAAATAATTTGAAGAGTTATGAGTTTTTTGAAAAATCTGACTATTTCAGTGATGATGGAACATTGTTTTACATTATCATAGATAGCTCACCCGCCTTTAGAGCTATTAGATTCACGTTCTGCACTCTAAAAGAACATGAAAAGACGTTTAAAAATTTCTTAATTACCAATTCATGAGTGAACTCTGAAACTCGAACGTAAAACAGCAGCAAATTGAGTGTAAGATGGCTCATTTTAAAGGTCTTCTCATATTCCATCAGCGTGCAGAACGTGAATCTGATAGCTCTAAAGGCGGCTGAGCTATTGATGATGATGTAAGACAATCTTCACTTAACACTGAAATAGTCAATATTTTTACTTGCACTACATGCACGACAGCACACGTGAATATTATCTGAATCCGCGATACTAGGGGTTTCGGAGTGCAGGCCGGTCACGCGTAGCAAGGCACCACATATATATGTACATATTATATCTCCGACTTTGGGTCACCTTTGAAGCAATTTCAATATACCTAAACAGAAGTGACTCAAGGCCGGAACATTGCGAAATCTGGACCAAAATGACGAATAAACTAGTTCTCTTATGTAAATTAAAGACTGCGGAATAAAAATACTTCGATTATATATAGCAATTCCATAAGGTGTTGTCCTTGTTATTCTGTTAATCAGTGATAACATTGAAAGAAATATTCGCGTTATATAAGGTAGCGTTGTGACAAAATAATAGCCTGATACACCTATTATCTATCTGATACGAACATTCAACTAGGAAGTGTATGTACATAGGTATGTGCACAACTATACTCAGATAATTGGGCAATAATATCATAATTTCCTCGTTACCATAATTATAATATTCTTGAAAGAGAAATTTACTCAAAGCTCTAACTGCTAAAAAGTAAGAGATCTTAATTATATATATATATATATATATATATATATATATATATATTGTCAGGCCTGTCTATTATTTTCAGGGCCAATTGCATATACATTGCTCATTGTTAACTAGTTATAAGAATATGCCTATGTATGTATGTATAAAGATAATGGATATAATCCTGAAACTATCGGATTATGCTTATTCGTTGACTAACGAAAGTTTTACCTGCACATCGGAAGGTCTTATTACTCATCCTCCGTAGTCATCATATTTATTGTTCAAGTACAAATTTGTTTCTACAGGGCCTGCCTGTGGTACATACAATCAAAGACTTATCGAATTTATCGCAAGTTAAACGTCAAAGGCTCTCACCTACATTTTAACAATTATTATTATGGACGACGGATGAAAGTGGGAGGAGAGATTGAAGGGGCTCAAACAAGAGAGATATAGGTAATCACGAATGGAAGTGTGGTCACCGCAATTGAATAATTTATTGACAGTAGACAACTATATGTATGTATATGACCGAGGCGAACAAGCAAACAACTGATAATTGAACGGAGATTAGATGAATTGGTAATGTTTTTTTTTTTCTTTTTTTTTGGCTGCACAAAAGCTATGTAGTACTCACTTGCGTCCCGCGTATAACGACAACGAGAGCAGCTCCCGCGGCCGTCAGACCCCAGGTGAAAAGCGTGCCCAGGAGCGCCTGCGTGACAGCCCCGTACCCTCTCAACATGTTCAGGCGTTTAAGAAATTCTTCGACAAGTGCAAGGAGCCAGCCCGCGCTGGCGTTGGCGTTGGTTGTACCACGCTCCCGCTCCCACGCCGGTACCTACTCAACGCGTATCTCCCAACCAGTACCCGACCGAGGCCGACTTTTACTGGTATACGGTCACACTATGTGTGCCCGCGCGAGTATACATATGTATAGTATGTACACGTGGCAGTGCTCGTTCGGTGATCACTCCTCTAGCTTGCTACGATAATCGTAATAAGACTCGCTCGGACTCTCAGCGGCCGCGTGCTGCGTCAACTAGCGAATCAATGCAGGCGAATGTAAAAGAAGGCGCGGGTCGTGTAAACGAAACCATTCCCGCGAGGTTATCTTTATCTAGCCACCGCCATAGCCGTCGTCGTTTTCGCCGTCATCGTCGTCATCCACCACTCCAGTCCCACTCCCCCCTGCCGGTCGACTGCAGCCGCCGATCAGTTGTCCACGTTTCGGAAAATATCGCCAGCATACGAATATTTTATCGCTACCTCTCCCAGCCCGTTGACACAGCCTTTGCGCCGTAGCCCGCAAGATTGTCACAGCTGATTCCACATGCCGAGCACTCAAGTCGACACTGTATACGGTCTCGCAGAGCGGTGAAGCTTTTTTCTCCCTTTCTTCTACTATCCTTTAATTTAATTATTTGCCTCTAAAGAATCCTGTATTGGATCCAACTGTCACGCGTGTCACCGGTCAACCGTTGTCCAGCGTTTTTCATCACAGACATTTTACCTATAGGTATACTGCGATATAACGGCATTATTCGTCATTCGTGCGCCATCGAGCGGACAGCCGAGGAACTAGGATATAGCAGACAAGCTGAAATAATCGACAAAGCTGTTTCGAGCTGTGAATCGTAGTAACCTAAAAATATAGAAGTCGCAGCTCAGGGAAGTAAATTAATCCGAAGATTATTTTCAAAAGAGAGAACAGTGAGAAAATCGTCCGCACGTATCTCGCGAGTTTTTTTTTTTTGGTCAGCCCTAGTTCGCCCATCTATATTGTAGACAGTCGACGGTCATCTACCTACGATTAGCGATTAGCGCTGTCAGCGCGCAACATCAACGACATGGCATCTGCTACGGTATGTTTTCAACAGGATCTTTTCTAACTGTGTCTATGTTGTCCTAAGCCACTTGCGGAATTCGTATTTTACTTTATTGCCCAATATCGTGAAACTGCGCCCCAACATTTGGCGTGCATAATTCGATAAAGAGTAGGGGAAATTTGTCCTAACCCAAACCCACTGCACCCGTGACTCGGTTATAATACGTGTTAATTTCGCAATGATTTCGGCGGAATGGACTGGCTAGGGAATTGAACTGAGAATCAAACGGTCGATTGTAATTTTATAATGCCCTGAGCATTGCGGATATCTATTCGGGATGATGTTTGGTCCTATTTCCAGGTGCCATTGTTGATGGATGACGACACTATTGCCTTTGGTGAGGAGGAAGAAGCCGCCCGGAATGCAGAAAAATTGAAGTATGTGCAACATAATTATGTATAAAAAATAATTGTCCAAAAATCGATCGTAAAAACGTTGTGTAATAATTTTTACCAACTCAACTTTTGCAGACATCCATACGTCACAGCATTTCACCTGTTCTTCAGAATAACAGCCATAGTAGTTTACATGCTAAGCGGATTTTCCCACAGCTTTATAGCAAGCTTTGTTACAATCGTTCTACTGCTCTCAATGGACTTTTGGACCGTCAAGAACATAACTGGAAGATTAATGGTGGGACTGAGATGGTGGAACTATGTCGATGACAACGGAATAAGCCATTGGGTCTTCGAATCTAGAAAGGTTTTGCTCGATCTTTGCGTTTTATTATAAGTTTTATATCATATCTATCACACTAGTTAATACATTACAACCTATAGTATACCACACATATCGTGAGTAATTTTCGAAAGAATACGTCTTCGCGTCGCCTTAGGTATAATAGTAAGTTTTAGTTAATTTGTGTGATCTCTATGATTTTGTTTATTATTAAATTTATACTGCCACGTGCCCTGTGTTCCAGGGTTCTCAACAGAACCGCATAAGCGCGGCTGAGGCTCGGATATTTTGGCTCGCTCTGATCCTATGCCCTCTAGCGTGGTCTCTCTTCTTTATATTCGCCCTCTTTGGTCTGAATTTCAAATGGTTACTCCTTGTCTGCATAGCCATCATTCTGAATGGGGCTAACCTTTATGGCTATGTGAAATGCAAGACGGGAGGTAATCAGAACATTTCAACAGCGACTGGAGATTTTTTCCGGAAACAAGTATTACAGAATGTAAGCATCACGGTGATAATCTGTCGGTTAATAGTTGGTTCAAAATATGATATAAATTTGATTTCAGATGGCTTCGATGATGACCAGAAGCCCACCAACCACCTCTTCAGGCCAGCCAACAAATGTAATATAGACCTATCCACGTAATTATATTATTGAAACACGAATTTGGTATCGTGCCCACCTATACGCTATACTAATTGGCATTAGACATTCCAAATGTACATATGCACTAGGGTGGTTTAAAAAAAAGTCGATATTTTTATTTTCATTTTTTTCCATTACGTGAAAAATGTTGATACATGGTTAAAACAAAAATTTCCCCACATACAAGCTCTATAAAATAATTTCGAAAGGTGGCTCGAGCGATTTTTAGTTTTGGCTTAATATCATGGTTTTTCACATTTTCAATAAAAAGTATTGTAAAATATGTTGAAAAATATTTATTTTGAAGTATACCTATAGCAAAAGAATAGAGAAAATTTATTTATTATTTTGAAGTAAATATTTTTCAACAGATTTTGCATCGTAGGTATATGAAAAGCCACGATTTTAGGGGAAAACTGGAAATCGCTCTTACCTTTCAAAAATAATTTACAGAGCTCATATTCGGGGAAAATTTTTCTGTCACAATGTATCAACATTTTTGACGTACTGAAAAAATAAAAAAAAAAACACCGATTTTTTTCAACCACCCTAATATACACTCAGATATGTGTCGTTATTGCTGTAATAATTATTTTATTATCATTGATTCATATGAGAGAAACATCCAATATAACCTCCTCTCCATTACCCTATCTGCCTGTTGTATACTTTGTAACATTAAGAAAAATATGATCTGTATAAAGACGAATAACCGCAGGCAATTTATGTGGAGTTGTTACCCCTGGCAATGGTATGTATCTTGGTATGTGTGTACAGATGAGTGTGCAAGGCTCAGGCTCGAATAAAAAAATACGTTTAACAACTCCAACCATTCGATTATTCATCCAATTAAAAACCTAAATACTTTCGGCCGTGTACAAAAATTGGAATAGCTCACGATCCTTGGATGATTAATCCCACCTGTTATTGACCCTCGCTCTAATCGGAACTGTAGTAAAAAAATCATGCTCCAGGTGAGGCTCGAACTCACAACCCCGGCATTGCTCACGAGAACTGTCTTATAAGTACCGTGCGCTAACCAATTGCGCCACTGGAGCTCGTACGCAGAGGGCCAGTAAAGTTGCCCTTACCCTTGGGTTGAATATTCTCCCAACTACGCGATCAATTGACGTACTTACGTACGGTTATAAAGTATCGATGTACCGTAGATGCCGTTAATCTGATGGTGAGAATAAATTTCTTGCGCATTTAAACGCCCCGTCCTAATAATTTCAGCCACGAAAATTTGATAATTAGTGCTTGGTTAGATTCGAGCAGTAGGTCGTGTCAGTTTATTGCCAAATAATGGCAGACCGCCGCGTCGGCTGCTATTCGGTGTTGTGATACATAATATAAGTTTGCTCCAAGCGTGTTTCTCGTTGAAGCGATCTACTTTGCCGCTGTGCCAGTGAATTCGTTTTAAATGGTTATAATTTTCTGGGAAATTGACAAGTCCAGTTTGTTGGTTGGTTTGTGGGATTTCGTCAAATCTGATCCCGCCCTCGTGACGTTGTTATTAATACCGTTCTGTTGGTGCCAAACTGCCAGCTCAAAGGTGTACCCCCCTGCCGTTCCGTCCCCCTTTTTATCTGTACATTTCAAGAGAACTGTCAAAAGATGTTTCTGATTGTGATCCGGATCTTTTCTCGAATTCTCATTCCGACAAGGTGAGCGAAGAACAACAGCTCTAAGGTACTGGAACCTCGACCAACCTCATCCTACGCGTAAAACTGAAGCGACCAGGAGCTTTGTTGTTCGTACATCTCCTAACCTCACCCAACGATAATACACTCTGACAAATTATACTCAATCGTGGAACCTTCTCCGGGTATACGGACAACGCTATCTAACCAATCCAGTCACCGTAAAACAGCTGTGCTATAAAACTCGGCACTTTCGAAGCTTGGCGTAGTTTTATATAAATCCTCACGAATTCATAATCCGCGACGAACACAATAGTACAATACCTATTGCAGAGCTATAACCTATAGTACCATTTTCAAACGAGCTTTGAATAATTCGTGCCGTACATACACACATACACGCATTGGTAATAATAATATTCATAAACTCAGGTCCCACAGTCTCGTTACCCTATCGTCCCGAGAGCATCATACTGTATTCCGTAGTTTGCCAAGTTCATTTCGTTTATTCGTTTATTTTTTTGACTATAACGCGGTGAAATTCGTAAAAAGTTGTCAAAGCCCGACCAGCTCGATTGAAATTGCATATTGTAAATGTATTTTACTTATTGAGAAGAGTGGGCAATTCGTAAGATCTTTGAAATAACACTATAGGATAATCGTTTCCGATACTTAGAGCTGGAGGACGATTTTTCGATTGATTGTGAAATTGAAAGAACAAAAAATTTCTAATGCAAAAAATCATCATAAACATTTTTCATCCAAATAAAAAATTTTTGAGGCGAGAACGACTTTTTCTTGTACAATACCTGTAGCCAAATCTACCGATCTCGTAAAAATCTCCAACCTCCCTCATATTTTTATTTATCTGAAGAATTATTCTGTACTTCAAAAGTTCTCTGTAAATCCGATCGGGCTCATTCACGAACTAACCACGGACATACATACATACAGACGTACAACTACGATATAGCCTTGTAGCCGCGGAAGCTCCGATCCTCCGAGAAGTTCCCCTTTTTATTTAAATACGCATATACAGTTAGATATGAGGAAAGATGAGCTGGTTCGACGCATCGGGAATTGCCAATTTGGCAAAGTCAGCCCTGAAAGAAGCTCAGAAAACAATTGACAAAGCGCTGGATATAAAGGAGGAGGAACAAAAAAGGATTGAAACACCGCTCGGCGAAGGTAACGGGGACGGTGACAACGCCGACTTCTTTGCCGAGTGGGGAATCAAAAATGAGGACGGCCAAGTCGTCGGGGGTGAAAAGATAGCAGCACCCATCGCCAAGGAGAAGTCTGTAACAACTAGCGCGATATGGGGTAGTTTCGCGGGTTCATTTTTTGAAAACACCGACGTCCCGAAGTCATCAGTCGGGATTGATCCTGTTTCCGAATCTTCGCTGCCACTAGACGCCGTCATCGACACGTCGCCGCAACGTTCCGTTGGCGATCGTCGTGTCAGCGAATGGCACAGAGATTCTGCGGCTCGTCGCGTTGAATCGGCAGCCGAAACGTCGGGACATTCGTCAGTGATCAGAGAAACCGAAAACCCGCCATCCCCTCGCCGCATGGATAGCTACGAGCCGTTCAAAGGGTTGGAAGCTCTTGGGCTGGGTGAGTCAAACGACGCTATTAACGACGAATCGTTCAGCAACAGTCAACTTATCGTTGAATTAGACGACGAGGGGGTGCGGGGTGATGGGGAGGAGGGGAGGAGACAGAGCTTCGGGAACCGTGCCGGGGTGTTTGCCATAGCTAACGATCAGATTGCGGG
Organism: Macrophya alboannulata; assembly: GCA_949628255.1. Lineage (NCBI taxonomy): Eukaryota > Metazoa > Arthropoda > Insecta > Hymenoptera > Tenthredinidae > Macrophya > Macrophya alboannulata. Next base: position 156,154 of record OX451213.1, read on the forward strand.
AACAAGGGGCGATGATGATCGCGTACAGAGAAGGCGCAGTAGCGACGAGACGGGTTCAGAGGATTCGAAGAGGATGACGGTGGTAGTTAGGAGGAGAGAATTGAACAGCACTAGCCGTGTCGCGAACCGAATATCCGCCGTATCGTCCGAGAGCGATAAGAAGAGCTCCGAGAGCGTAGAAGTACTCGGTTCGAGGTCGAGCCCCGGTACAGATTGTACCACTACCCCGGAATCCGATCTAAACTCGATTTGCAACTCGATTAGTTCATCGTCCGCGACTGGTACGAGGATTAATTCTGAATCGGTTGAGATACTGCCCGACTGCAGCAGCCTGACTGCATCCCCTAGCTCGGTAGAGATTTTGGGTGAATGGAAGAGTGAGAGTAGCCCCTTTTTGTCGCCGGTCGAGGCCGAGGATATCGCGTTGTTCCATTCCCTTCCCATCGACGATCGGCCAGAGGAATACCAATTCGAGGAGGGACGCGAGGATTCGAAGAGTACGCATTGTGCAGAGGAAAGGGGGTGTACGGATAATGTTACGACCGTCAGTTCCTCGTTCACCGTAGCTTTGTCGAACAAGGCAATTGCGCCAACGCGGCTCAACGGCTCAGATACCGAAAGCAACGACGTGTCACCGGAAAGCGTCGAGGTTATACCGGAAATAGATGAATCGGAGGAACTGAGCTTGGCCGACGACTCATACACCTCGGCGTCTGAGAGCACCGTGCTTTTGACGGTAATGGAGGGCACGTCCCACCAACAATTAACGGATCGCGGTAAGCCTGCAAAACTTGCAGAGTTCACGGAAAGGGAGTCGAAGATGCACGACTCGTGCCCCGACACACGGCAGAACGTACCTCGTTCGAACATCGCTGATACACAGCTAAACCTGAGTCTCGACTCGTTGAAAGAAAGGCACAATTTTCGCCTAGCCTTAGCTCTAGCACCGATAACTACACAGCCGATACGAAAGCCCGCGGAATCCCTAGAGTTCGAGGTTCTCGAGACTTTAAAATCATCCACGATAGAACCACCCGACCCGGATACCTTCCAGGACAGCATAGCCCAACTCCAGAAGAACGAATCCATCGACGGTTACGCGCCTGCCACCGATCATTCGAGTGGCGAGGGTACGCTGATCGAGTCTAGCTCGGAAGACAACGCGACATTGGTCTGCCAAGCTGAACCGAAAATTGTAGACACCGGCACGTTGACCGCGAGCTCCTACGTGAAGAACATGCTTGCCGAGGCGATGGTTGAAAAAATCGAGGCAATAGATTCGGTCCAACGACGTGCCCAGGCCGAGACTACTCGTGACACATCGCCGATTTCATCGGAAAGGTATTATCACCTCTGCATTTCTTCCCACACCAATCTCGAGCTTTTACAACCGAGGTTTGTCGATCCAAAGTTTATTAAAATCGTGCTATTTTACGCACTTTCAGTCGTTCGGACTTGGTGAAGATCGGATCCGACCAGACCAGCGGCCATACGAGCGGGGACGAGTTAGAAACCGCGACCTCGAGTGACATCGAAATAATATCCAGGTACAGGTAAAGTATGTAATCTTGATACGCGAGACTCGGGCGCACGGCCTGGATTATAGATCATGGAGACGATTATCACAACGGCACTAATTCACATATTGTCGTTCTTATGAAAAATACATAAGGTATATAATTATACATGTTTCCCATGGCGAATCTGGACGAAAATGCCCGGTATGTATACGGCTTACAGATATTAATATCCGCACGTATAATTTTCAGTCCGAATGGCGATTCGAGCTCGACCCAGTCTCGTCAGAGTCCTGCTAAACTACAGCCGCACAAAAGCTCCGACCTCCTCACCAAGACGTTGAACAAGACGAGAGGTCACTCCCGCGAGCTTAGCGAAATAAGCGTAGGCTCGGACGACACGAATATTGAAATTGAAAAACTGCTCAAGAGGATACAGGAGATGAGTGAGATTTTAGAGGCGAGAGAATCTAAGCTCGTCGACGTCAGCCGTGTCAACATGGAACTGCACGAACGTAACGAAATTTTGAGGAGGCAAGCGGCAAATGAATTCGCGAGTATAATACAATTATACCCACGTGTAGACGAACTCTGTATAATTTTTTCACTGCAATTACAGCCAATTGGACAACATTGAAAAACGCGCGGAAGAGAACCAAGAGCTTAGCCAAATTACCGACGAGTATACGCAACGGCTTTCTGCTTTGGAACGAAAATTTCAGCAGGCAATTAGGGAGAGGGATACCCTGAGAAAACAAATGGAGCAATTGAAACACGAGGCTTCGGCGAGGTTGACGTCGCAGGAGCTGTCGTCCACTGCCGCGGAAAAGGATCAAATTATTATGGAATTGAGGGAGGAAGGAGAGAAATTGAGCAAACAGCAGCTACAGCACAGTAATATAATAAAGAAATTACGATCGAAAGAGAAGGAGAGCGACATCGCTATTAAACAACAAAAGTATGTACTACATTAGGGCGATTTTTATTTTTTCACTCCCCACCTAAAATTTTGTTGGACATGTCGAACAAAAAATTCCGTGAAAGTTATAGCCCTTAATATTAATATTAAGTACTTTCCCAGAGCGTGAAAAGATTTTCCATCTAAAATACACGTAAAGCAAAAATTTTTTTTCTCAAAATTCTATAACTCAGCGGCATTTTATGCTATCACATTGGTCTTGGTCTCAGTTTACGCAGAATTGAACGATCTTCAAAAGTGTCTATAACGGCGTAAGTGCAACTTACACTGGTGATATGGTACGGGTCACTAAAGTTGATTTTTACCCAAAATTCTCGTTTTTTCGCTGTTATCTCCGAAATGATTAACTTTACCGAAAAAATGTACAGGATAATTTTGTTGGAAATTTAATTTCCCACAAAAAAGGTCCTTTAAACCTAAGTGCTCAGATTAATATTTCTTGAGATATTGAACTTTAACTTACTTGTGGTGAATAAAATTTTTATGGTTTATTGAATTAAATGTTTCAAATTGTTGATATTCCATATCATAATTTATGATATCATATATTTATGATATTTGTCATAATTATGTAAACAATAAACCATCAAAATTTTATACCACAAATAAGTTAAAGTTCAATATCTCAAGAAATATTAATCTGAGGATTTAGGTCTAAGGGACCTTTTTTGTAGGAAATTAAATTTCCAACAAAATTTTCCTTTACGTTTTTTCGGTAAAGTTAATCATTTATATAGATAACAGCGAAAAAAACGAGAATTTTGGGTAAAAATCAACTTTAGTGACCCGTACCATCTCACCAGTGTAAGTTGCACTTACGCCGTTACAGACACTTTTGAAGATCGTTCAATTCTGCGTAAATTGAGACCAAGACCAATGTGATAGCATAAAATGCCGCGGAGTTATAGAATTTTGAAAAAAAAAAAAATTTCTGCTTTACGTGTATTTTAGATGGAAAATCTTTTCACGCTCTGGGAAAGTACTTAATATTAATATTAAGGGCTATAACTTTCAGGGAATTTTTTGTTCGACATGTCCAACAAAATTTTAGATGGCGAGTGTAGTAGTACTACATACCTAATCTGTATGATATATTTAAACGATGCGATTACAAGTGTATATATTCTCAATTTGATACATATTCTCTTATCTTTAAGGGAGCTAATTGAAGAGCAAACCCTCGAATTGGAGAGGCTCAAACGATCGATGCACGCCAAAGAAGACATCGAACGTAGTCAAATAGAAGCGGTACACGCTCTTACGGCAAAGACGAAGAGGCAGGAGAAAGAAGTTTTGAGTCTTCAAGAAAAGCTGGACGACGCCTTGCATAAATTGGATACTTACAAGAGAAGCTTGGATGCTGCAAAAACGTGAGATCGAAAATGAGTAAAATACTGGACAAAATTTTTTTCATTGAATTACTTGACACTTTATTTTCATATTTCGTTATAGGGATTTAACGGAAACTAGGCAGCACTTGGTTTTTGCCGAGGAAGAACTAAAGGAAGCTATCGAGAATGCGGGAGAATCTAGCCAACTTTCGGGTCAGGTTCACGATCTGAAAATTAGATTGAGACAAGCCGAGGAGGCGCGCGTCAAGTAAGCATATACATATGTATATACATATCTTTTAGGCATTCATATACCAATAATATACACGCGTGTACGGATAATTATACATTTCTAGATTTCCATAAAAGTACATTCCCTTCCAAGAGTTTGATATACCGCATGTCTATAATACGCGGTACGATATTTTCAGGCGAGAGGAATCACTGCGGCAAGAGAACAGCGAGCTATTGAAACGATTGGAATCATCTGAGGCCAGGAATGAGGCACTCGCCGAGTCGGTGTCAATGGCCACAAAACCGCTCCTGCGTCAATTGGAGCAGCTGCAATCCAATCTATCTTACAAAACGGCTAACTTCTTAAAACAAGAGAAAACAATGTCTGACACGATTGTAGAATTGCAGAGAAAGCTAGATACTACGATTGAAACGAACAGGTCTCTCAGAGAAGAAAATCTAACTGCAAAGGCCCGGCTGACAGGTTTGGAAGCAAGAATAAACGCCGTGGAATCGGACAAAGATAGGTTGCAGAAACTGTGCGAGGAGAGAAGGCTGGAGAATTCACAACTCGCGGAGGAAAAAAAAATGTAACTGTTAGCCAAAAATGTGTTTATGTATATATAGGTATATAATATATGTATGTATGCATATATTTTTTTTTTCTTAATATGAAATTTTTCGTCGATTGATTTTTTTGCAGGCACCAGCATAACCTAGAGACACTCGAGGCTTCCCATGCCAATCAAATAAAAGATTTCAAGCGCGAAATAAATTCCCTGGAAAGCAAATTATCGATGGAGAAGGCTGCCACGGATGCCGAGAAACGAAGAAATCACGCGATCGCGGACCAACAGCACCACGGACTCGTCGAGGACGAGCCGAGGCTCAGTCCAACGTCGAGCATTGGCAGAGATTCTATTGGTAGTTTGAGCAGTGTTTGGCCATCGGTAAGTATATATATATATATATATAATAAATTAGTGATTGCATATGCATGTCCGGTCACACGGTTTGATAGCTGATGGATAACTATGGTATTACAATTTTCAGTTCAACGATTCTGCCTTCGAGACTGGTTCCGGACGTTTTGGCAATGTTTACGACAGCGTAAGATCCGGCGTTAATAGCACCACGTCGATGTTTGAAAATTTGCAGTCTCAGCTGAAGCAAAGAGATGGTATTATTTGTTATCTTTTTATTCGTCGCTCTTATACCCGAGATAAGTTGTACGTACGTATTTATAATATCGTATAATGCTACCTACAGGTGAGGTGCAACAACTTCAATGGGAATTGTCACGGCGAAACGCGGAACGAGACGCCCTTAATTCGGAACTATCGAAGCTAACGTTGAAGGTGGAAAATTTGAGCAGTAAGCTTTACGAAGTGGAAACGTTGAACGAAAGTCTAAACGATACGCGGACTAAATACGACGCTCTGTTGCAAATGTACGGAGAAAAAGTTGAAGAGAACCAAGAGCTCAGGCTGGACTTAGAAGACGTCAAGGAGATGTACAAAAGTCAGATTGACCAGCTACTCGGAAGAGACGCCCATTAATTGGCGAATATATTATGAGTCCGTTGTCCGGGAAATTTATACACGGTCCCTACGCGGCGGCAACCGATACTTCTTTATCACCATTCGTACCTAACGTTGATATATTGTGTTAAATAATTATATAAGCTAATTATCTCAACCTCCGAAATGTTGTATATTATTCTCAAAAAAAAAGTAAAGTGGCGGTACACACAGAACGCTTGCTCTTCCATTGTAGTTCGCTCCTGGATCTCTTATTCGCTAATATTTTAGATGAATTTAGGATTGAAGCCGTTATAGAAGAGAGACGTAAATTTAGTCTATTTATTTATTGATTCAGTAAGATCTAAGATCGAAAAGAATTATATACACGAAGGACAAAAATAAATGCTGGGATTGATAACAGACCATCAATTATATTCAGACATTGCTGATGAAGTTTATTGAATGTTAATTGGTAAGCATACACTATAGCCATAATCAAAACCAATATATTACCTCTTTTCGTAAGAAAAAAAATAAATAAATAAAAAATTGAGAACAAAAACTGAAAAAAAATTAAGAACGAAGTGCTTCAGCCGCCTTTTTCGCGGACAAAATAACATCGTTCAATCCTACCCCATGGTAAGAAGAACCGCAAAGCGAGATAGGAAGCTTGCGTTCAGCTAGGTAGTTTTCAATGCGATTAATTCTTTGCGCATGGCCGACGAGATACTGTGGAATACAATCCTTCAAAATTGCCACGTTGTGTGCGACTGGAACTGCTTCAATGTTCAAAATGTTTTTCACGTGGTGAACTGCTACCGACAAAAGATGTTCCTCGGTTGGTCGCTCGCCGAAGTTCGTTTGAAACCAAGCTCCCCCCATCATCACGGTAAAAACCTATACATTAGCCAATTTTAAACGACGTTAAAAAATTATTCTGTTCAACATTATTACGAAAAATCGATACCGTCCGGCATTTCGACGATCAATATAATTTGTTTCTCAATTGAACATCGAAGTTGGTACCTATTATAGTGACTATACCTACAAATTATTTATTTCAACCGCACAGAGAATATTCACAAGTATAGAAAACTGTCTATAAATCAAATCAACACTGCATAATATACACACCGTCGAGTTGGCTGGACGTAAAATGCACGAGTCAAAGATCACCCCTAAAATTGGCAAGTTCTCGCCGGGTGGTACCAAGAATCCAAATGCTTCTTGGTCCAAGACCTTTCCGGCAAATTCCAAATTCACAACAGCCACGGTGACTGTAGGTATGGCTTTCAACTCATCGGCCAATTTCGGATGTTGGTGCTCTACCAGGCTGGCCAAATTCTTAGCACATAAACTGGATATTACTCTGGAGTACTCTTCGGTTATGCCATTTATTTTCAATTCAATACCACCCTCCGCGAATTTTAACTCCTCACAATTTTTATTCAAATCAACTTCTACCCCTCGTGATTTTATGTTCTCAGCAAGTACCATCGGCAATTGTTCAAGCCCGCCTCGTAAAGTCCAAATAGACCATCTTTCCTTTTCGGCCCGCCGATGGGAGCTAATCTTTCCCTGTTTTTCCCGTTCGGTTATATTTTCAACAGCATTAGGTCCGTCAGTTTTCTTCGCTGGGTTTAAAAACTCCTCCCATCTACTGGTCAAAAAACCTTTTACAATGGAACCGTATTTTTGTTCATATTCGAATAGAGATTTCATTACGAAGTTAACACTGATCTGTTTAGCATCTCCCGCGCAGATGCCGCAAATCATAGGACTTATTAAATAATCCGCGGCATCCTTTCCCAGTCGTCTCTCAACAAAGCTGTAAATACTCTCGTCATCTTTAGCGAGTCGCGGAGCCTTTAAATCAGTAAGCAAACAACTGACCAAAGGTCGATTGAACGGTGAATTCACCTTAAACAAACTAGACAAAGAATTCGGCAATGTGTGTAACTTTTTCCCGGCGTAAATCATACGATTCTTAGCTGCCGGATGAGTGAAACTTATTGGAATTATTTTATCAGTCAACTCGAGGCTATCGATTAGATTCAAGGTATTCTTTCCTGCAGGACCCCGAGGTCTTATAGTTCTTGGACCCTCCTCAAAGATAACACCGCCAGGCAATACCCTGGTGCGGAGCCATCCTCCTGTTCTATTCGACGCTTCGATCACTTTGACAGAGCGAAAAGCGGGGTTATTGACCAGGTAATAAGCTGCCGAGAGGCCGGATATACCTCCTCCTAGTACAGCGGTCTTTCCGGACATTCTGAAAAATTGCGAACTTCAATCCTAACCTCGAACTGTATATTTTCGCTTATTTTGAAGAAAGGATCGAATGATCTACGGTAGAACGTCAGCGAGACAGAGAGATATTTAGGTTCCAAAAATAATTGACGATTTCACAATGTTTCATTATAGTGATAACCGATAATTATATTCGAACGTAATGCATGTACTATTTTCGTTTTCTGCTAGGTTATGTCAAATGGAAATAATATAATGGTGCGATTTGATATACAAGGAATCAAGGAATGTAACGCAAATTAGGTACAGTTAACCCTGACGCATTTCGGTGATGTTTAATAAACATGTAATACGTACATTTACCCACGTTTTGACGAGCAACAATATTTTTATAAGTATATATATTTATGATATGTAAAGTCATCATCCGCGATGAAGAGTTTATTTCCCCGCGCTATCGCAAGTCGAATCAATTATACCTATCGACTTCAAGGAGTACGAAGTCGATATAAAATAATTCCAAGAATAATTGTGGACGGCTGTAGTGGTGCACTGCGATATATCTTGAACATCCCTTACTAACTGCAGGTGATAATTAATTAATTCAACAATGCAGAGAGACCTGTGGTGACATCTATCGGATTGATTCGAAGCTAAGCGTATGGTATTTGAGGAGCGTTGCTGCTTGACCTACGATATAAGGGGTTGAATGAACCATACGGGGTTCTCGGCGATTGCGTAAATCCGTTGCTTCCGAAAAATGTCAAGACTTTTTTATAATTTAAATAAAAAATTAAATCCTTTGTAAAAGCTTTGGAAATTATTCAGATACCTGAATCGATTGGGTTTGAAAGTTCATTTGTTGGGGGTCATATTTCACAGATTTAACGAGATAAACTTAGATTATAATCGAGGAAACGAAAAAGTCATAGGATAGGTATATAGTACATGAAGCAGAGAGTTTGATAGCGTGGCGGTCGACGTCTTCGGGCGCAGCTTCCCCCTGACCTCTGTACCCCACGTAAGTACGGAGGTTCAGTGAAGCGTTTTGCCCATTCAAGTGATTAAATATTTAAGACGCGGATATAATTGTTTACATGATAACGATTGCGAGAGTGATATAATTAGATAGGTACATACATACCCAATTGAAAGTAATAGCGATTATGCGAGCTACACATTAATATTGTGTTTCGAATTCTGATGAGAGATCAAATTTCCATAATAATTAATTGTATCAGCTACAAATTGGACTTAATCACTTGACGCTGTGGATAAAGAGATGGAATTATGCAGCGGGCTTAAACTATCGCGTCCTACCTACCCTGCGCCTCGAACCAAAAGCCCAGCGAACGCGGAGTGTGTTGTATTTGATAAATATACGTGCATCATTCAGTACAGCATTCAGTTCACACAACCCCCTTAATGTTATACGCGGAATAAACCTGCCGCGATCATTGATACCCACGATTCTGTACGGATTTAGATAGGAGAAATACCTAGACATTTACACCAACACAAACACTCGTCTTCACGCACACCGTGGTAATGAAAACTCACCGTTTTTATACATTTATTAGCTGATGGCTGTAGGGAGAGAACGGGTTAGTTTACAAAATCCTATTCGATTATTGATAAAATTATACGTATTGTATATGAGTGCAGTATATAAATGTTATTGAGAGTTTTATTGCCGAAATGTATGGAAATAATTGAATAATTGAATGAATATTGTAAATCAGAGAATAATTATAGAAGAAATAATGATCGATGAATGAGAATTATTTTTGGCAGAAAAAAATTTCAGGTAAAAACGCGAGCTAACAAAATATATAAATAGTCATAATGGTACCGCCACGCTATGCGATATATGGAAAAACTTGGAGAGGAAAAGAAAGGGATAGTTCGTATACAATGGCCTTTCTGCTTATCACTAACGACAAACTGTCGCGTGAAGAGGCAATTAACCAAGGAATTTTATATCGTATGTGAAACTCACCACTCTGGATATCTGGATACACGGCTAGGTCTCCGGGAACGATGAATACGTACATATATCCAATATAATCCTTTGTTGGGTATGAGAGCTAGAATAGGACACTACACTGCGAATATATTATATGTATGATGATCATATCGTGAATAGATTTTAAAAACACTTCACTTTCATGGGGGTGGTCGGGGGTGGACGGCGGTGGCAGCTCCAGATGAGGGGGTTGAATTTAGGGAAAACTTCACTCACTGCTTGAACTTTTATTTATTTAATTGGCTATGAGAACTCAAAGAATATCACACTGCACTGCAAATGTATTATACATATGTGTACCGATTCCATATGGTGGGCAAAATTTAAAAACACTGTATTTTCATTATACATCCAGATGATATTTATTATTATCAAAGGGTTCATTCTATTGCTCACTATTTTATATCATATTTCATACCGCGACCTCCTCACTGGCACTGTGTACAACTAGGAAAACGTCTACCGCTTGACGGTACAACTCACTATAAATAAAGTTTTTATTCCGATGATTCTACTACGATATGTTTACGAATTGAAATGTATATATTTTTATGACAATAGAATAGAAGTTTTACTAACGAATAAATAATAGAAAGGACGCTGAGCATCGTGGAGCGCGCACGGCTGCATGTAAACAAACTTGACCTTGACACGAATTTTTACTCCGCGGCGCTTCGACGAATTATTATTTTTCTGTTGATTCTGTGACTATTAAACCAATGAATCTATTGTAATAACCATTTTTTGAATGCAAAAATTTCGACTCGACTGAAAATTAATGCCGAAACCGTAAATAGTGTTAGGGAGATTAACCGCACATTTATATACTTGTGAATATCTTGAATTTGCCGTTCGAGTGCATGCGGCAATAATCTTGACTTTAAAATGAAATATCTTATTACACGGCGATACAGCGAATTTCATAAATATTTTGAATTTAACAATATTTTCTCACGATTTCTTCAAAGACTTACATTCTTTGCCATTTCACAAACTTTTACCGGGGTGTGAATTGTCACGCTCGACACCTCGCCGCACAATGGCCAAGACAACCGAATATTCCGACCTCACGAATATAATCCACATTCACTAGCCGATTCTATTAACTTCAATTAATACCCGAATTAATCGTACTTACGATACACCCAAACACTAGCCGTATACACTCGTTGATAAATCGGCGCTCTAATTTAGACTCGCGTGAAGAGAGCAACAAACGCGAACTTGTTGCAGCCCCCGTCCGGAGACAACTGACTGGCGTGCTACGGGGGATCATGGGTGGTGTTACGCTGCCCCCACTGATAGATGGTAGCACATCGCAATAACCTGTGCACATACTATGTGCATTTTTTGGCGGGCAATGATTTGAGGTTAAGTATTGAGATAAACAAACGAGGAAATGATTTTAGCAGGCTGTGGAGGTGGCGTCGCTTTTACCATTGCCATCCCTTGCTGACACAATGGCTAAGCACCCACGACGAATATCGCGATCACTGCGAATATAATCTACATATATTTACCGGCCGATTTACTGTCTTCAATTAACGCACAAATTAGCTGAACATCCGGAATACTTGTTTATAGATAAAACGTCGCTCTAAATTAGATTCGCGCGGAGGGATAACAAACACGAACCTGTTGCATCCCCTAGCCAATGGTAACTGACCAGAGGCCGCGTTCCGCGGGTGGTTATGGGAAATATCACGCGGACCACGCTGAATTAAGTCACGAAGCGGATTATTTTAAAAGGCGCGGTAATCAAATTACATAATAAATTGTAACAATAATTATTACAGATTATCGATTGAAGATTCTAAAATAATCATTGGAAAGATGTTTCTCTGTAGAATTGCCTTGCCTCTATAATAGTGTCCTATAATATCATATGCATATGATAGTTTTCGAAATTCCGAGTTTATGATATGGAAATTATTTATTGTTTAGTTGCTAATCATAGTGCACCGGAATGTCGAAAATGTCCCGCTGAATTATTAATCAGCTTGAAGCAACGAGTAATGAATTCAGCAATACAGTATTCTGTAGTCAACGGTTGAAGAAAATTCATACTGCTGCCGCCCGTTGCTTACATTGAAAGAAATTCATTAATTCATGAATGCTGACGGGTTGCAGATACTACGGCGTGCTGAAATACATACATACAACAGCCTATTCATCGGCTGTCAGAAAGTGACATAATTCAAAATAAATCAGGGATTTGTGAATTTCCACAAATATTGCATGAAAAGCTAGAACTCGCACTGGTATAACGAGTTCAGATGCACCGTTGAGAATGGAATCTTCAGCTGTAAGTACTCAGTTAATTATTCCGCTAGTTGTAGGTTAGGTTATGTTAGGTTAGGTTATTTATTGACGGACACCTCAAATGTTATCTCGTAGCAGCTTGTCAAAATCTGTGCGTCATACGTTCAATGAACTTGAATATTTCTGTGCCAAAAATAAATAAAGTCTGACGTTTTAGCAACAGGGAAAACATGTTCCGTGCGACACTCTCAGGATTCTGCATCTGCCCTCGTACCTGTCTCACTCCCAGCGCGAGAGACTGCTAAAAAAGTACGGCGCTGTCAAAGTAAAGACTGTTAACAAGTCTGAGAAATACGCCATTACATTTGCCAAATTTTCATCAGAACAAGCAGCCACACGAGCCTTTTTGCGCCTTCATCAATTGCGAGTGAGAGGTCGCCGGCTTTCAATTGAATATGCAGAGAAAAACACATCAGATTTTTCTGAATACGAGTATCACCAGCCTGAGAATTCTAAAGACAAAGACGCCAAGGAAAAAATCGTTGAACCCAATTTTCAAACATTTCTCAAAAAGTTGAACAGTTGGGCATTTAGTCAAGTTCTTACTCAGCCACCGCCGCCAAACATTTGGTACAGATATCCCCCACCGACGACGAACACTCTGTTGCGGATATCTATTCAAATGCTCAAGGAACCAGTATTCTATGGTCAGGTACTTCATCTAATGAACAAGATGAATTTACCGCCTCCATTCCAGGAGTTGGAGCCTGAATTTCCATTCTTAAAAGATATTTATGAGGTACAGAGGTACAAAGACATATTTGGTCTGGCTGTTGTTGGTAGCAAACAGAATGGTAAGCTTCAGCTATGACTTATTGAGTCATTAATTACACTGGTCCGTAAAAGAAAAAATTTTTCTTCTCATTATTTTCATGCATGATTATAATATATTTGATGCTCTTGAATGGAAATATAGCGAGAAGAAATATGTACCACATATACACTTTATGTAATGTCTTGTTTTTTGATAGAATGCTATTTTTGCTTACAAATTATAATCAAACACTTATGATAGCAACAATAGTTACGAAAAAGTTGTAGAGTTAAAAAGTTTAAACAGTAAAATTGTCAGTAAATCTATCTGATAGAATAATTCTAGCTATTTCGCAGTTTTCTTTCTTTTCATATTACACAGGTCTGCAATGAAATCCTCCTTCAAAAAAAAAAATCTTGAATATGAAGATTTTAATCCACCCAATCTATATCTGCTTTCTGTTTTTGCTATCACATATAGATTTCGTGATATGATTTTTTTTTATATTATTCAAGATTTAGATTTTTTTCTGTTTTGTTTTTACATTTACACTACCTTGATATTTTTGAATAATATCTATACATACAAAACGCGTTTGAGCTGATAGCTATCAGCTGAAAAATAAAACACAAAAAATTCTAAATTTTGAATAATATAAAAAAAAAATCATATCACAAAATCTGTATGTGATAGCAAAGAACGGAAAGCAGATATAGATTCTGTGCGTTAAAATCTTCATATTCATGATAATTCTTTTTGAAGGAGGATTTCATTGCAGACTTGTGTTATTATATACTTTCACACAATGGAGCTACAGACTCTGCTGAAAGTTGCTAGACTATTTTTCCCGCACCAATAAATTTTTTTCTTCCTATTTTATGTTTAGATGAGAATTCGGAAGAAAATGAGGAATCAGAATTGGAGACGGACGAAGATGCGGAATTACGACCCAAAGAAATTGTCCCTGTAAAACGAAAACGGCCACAATCCAGCAGGCGTTTGAAAATTCCCAAGTTTGTCAACCCGTCTAAACAAGCTGCAAAGCCGAGCTCGACAACCCAGAGATTGGTGAAACCTGAGGATGTATTTGAATCGTTACACCGGGGTGAAAGTAAAAGTGTAAAAATTGCTCTCAAAGTAGATTTGGATTTGGAGAGACTGTTGGATTCTGATGCTGCCAGTTCCACCAGGCTTACCCCCCAAGAAGAGGGCGGTTTTGGCCTTATATACCCAGTCAACAGACCAGAAAGCGATGCAAAGAATGACGAAACGACTGGTCAACCATCTGCAGAGTTCATCACCTCCAAGGAATTAGCTGCAAACAGAGTTTCAATAAATGGTTGGTACCATTCCTGCACACTCATTGCCCTGGCGTTCCTTGTAAATCCGATATCATTATGTTTCGATCTGAGTTAACTAATTTTAAATTATTTATCGAACTGTCTAGACCAAAGACTACTACCTGTATTCAAGAATTACCATCCTGGGAAACCGTCGTGTCGTTTATACATAAAAAATCTTTCAAAACAAGTCGAGCTGAAGGAGTTAGATTTTATCTACAAAAAATTTACGGTGCCAGATCACAAATATAAAGATTCATTGTCTGGGCAAGTACCAATTGAAATAGTAGTATTGGCAGTACATCTGCATGGCTGATTGTAAGAAAAAAAATTATAGTTTGCAATTGTAACATTTATTGTATCATACTTCGTTTTTAGATACAACATTCGTCTTATGCAAGAGGGACGAATGAAGGGCCAAGCATTCGTTACTTTACAAACTGTTGAACAGGCTCAGGCAGCACTTGGAGAAACTAATGGATACATTTTAAAAGATAAGCCAATGGTTGTTCAGTTTGCAAAAATTATAGATAAGTCGCAAGCCCCGAAAAATCCTTGAATACCTTAATTCCTATGAAATTCTTTTGGAAAAGAACTATTTCTGTATCGATTGTTCATCGAAATTCATGTATTAAATAAGTAATAAAGATTTTTTTCAACGGAAATGTTTCCTTTATTCTGAAAATAAATATCAGCATGTGAACCCACATGATTTTTGGGTCTCTGTAAGGATTCCGTGCTTTTTGTTAGATAAGTATACCAAAATCGGACGAATTATGCAAACACCTCTACATGTCGTTGATTAGAAAACAATTTTTTTAAATTAGCTTAGGGAATTTTCTTAGTTATCTCCCCCAATCGTATTACTTTTGATCCATTTTGACATTAATCGATGTAGAATCGTTTGTTGGTGATTGATGCACCATTTTCACAATGAAAAATTTGAGATTTTCCCAATAATCGCAGAGAAAATAGAGAAAAAAATGCAATCCGGATATCTTCTCCTTTTTCCGAGGCTTATCCCCACATGTTCTCCTGATACTAGGAGAATTTTTCGAGTTAAAATTTCAAAAATTCTAAATTTCATAAGCGAATGAGTCATATGCATAGAGTCACATCTATACGAATGCATGCTTGCTTAGACATACACTCAGAGGGTTTTCCCGCCAAAAATTTCAGCACACCTCCTCGGGTCAGATGTTCTCCTGATACCAGGAGCAATTTTTCGATTTAAAATTTCAGAAAATTCTTAATTTCGTAAGCGAATGAGACATGCAGAGAGAGAGAGAGAGAGAGTCACATTTATACGAATGCATGCTTGCTTAGACATACACTCAGAGGGTTTTCCCGCCAAAAATTTCAGCACACCTCCTCGGGTCAGATGTTCTCCTGATACCAGGAGCAATTTTTCGACTTGAAATTTCAGAAAATTCTTAATTTCGTAAGCGAATGAGACATGCAGAGAGAGAGAGAGAGAGAGAGAGAGAGAGTCACATCTATACGAATGCATGCTTGCTTAGACATATACTCAGGGGGTTTTCCCGCCAAAAATTTCAGCACACCTCCTCGGGTCAGATGTTCTCCTGATACCAGGAGCAATTTTTCGATTTAAAATTTCAGAAAATTTTTAATTTCGTAAGCGAATGAGACATGCAGAGAGAGAGAGAGAGTCACATTTATACGAATGCATGCTTGCTTAGACATACACTCAGAGGGTTTTCCCGCCAAAAATTTCAGCACACCTCCTCGGGTCAGATGTTCTCCTGATACCAGGAGCAATTTTTCGACTTGAAATTTCAGAAAATTCTTAATTTCGTAAGCGAATGAGACATGCAGAGAGAGAAAGAGAGAGAGAGAGAGTCACATCTATACGAATGCATGCTTGCTTAGACATATACTCAGGGGGTTTTCCCGCCAAAAATTTCAGCACACCTCCTCGGGTCAGATGTTCTCCTGATACCAGGAGCAATTTTTCGATTTAAAATTTCAGAAAATTTTTAATTTCGTAAGCGAATGAGACATGCAGAGAGAGAGAGAGAGAGAGAGTCACATTTATACGAATGCATGCTTGCTTAGACATACACTCAGAGGGTTTTCCCGCCAAAAATTTCAGCACACCTCCTCGGGTCAGATGTTCTCCTGATACCAGGAGCAATTTTTCGACTTGAAATTTCAGAAAATTCTTAATTTCGTAAGCGAATGAGACATGCAGAGAGAGAGAGAGAGAGAGAGAGAGAGTCACATCTATACGAATGCATGCTTGCTTAGACATATACTCAGGGGGTTTTCCCGCCAAAAATTTCAGCACACCTCCTCGGGTCAGATGTTCTCCTGATACCAGGAGCAATTTTTCGATTTAAAATTTCAGAAAATTTTTAATTTCGTAAGCGAATGAGACATGCAGAGAGAGAGAGAGAGTCACATTTATACGAATGCATGCTTGCTTAGACATACACTCAGAGGGTTTTCCCGCCAAAAATTTCAGCACACCTCCTCGGGTCAGATGTTCTCCTGATACCAGGAGCAATTTTTCGACTTAAAATTTCAGAAAATTCTTAATTTCGTAAGCGAATGAGACATGCAGAGAGAGCGAGAGAGAGTCACATCTATACGAATGCATGCTTGCTTAGACATACAGTGAGGGGGTTTTCCCGCCAAAAATTTCAGCACACCTCCTCGGGTCAGATGTTCTCCTGATACCAGGAGCAATTTTTCGATTTAAAATTTCAGAAAATTCTTAATTTCGTAAGCTATAAACTAATAATTATTTTCTCAGAAATGAATATGTACCCATTGCATTTGATCGAGTCTCTTTATTTGCTTTTTGAGATACAGGTCATCTTAATGTATAAATTACAATTGTATTACATACTACTAATAATATACTACAATACAACTATTTTAAAAATGTATATGAAATATCAGCAGGTATATGTATATGCACTTAAATAAAAATCATTATTATTATCATTTTTATTATATGAAAAATAATAAAATCAAAATCTACAAATTAATTAACCAAAATTATATAAAAATAATCGATGTGTAATAACAATGCCATTGAAACAATGCAAATTAATATTTTTCGTAATTTGTATTCTGTTTCACAGATGCTGTGCATCTCTGCAGAATACAGTATTATATTGGACTGTTACTATGTAATCTGGTTTAAATGAATAAATAAATACATAAATAAATATCAGTCCGGAGTATTTATTCTGAATCTCGTTAACGCAACCCCCATGCGAACTCTTTGACGCCACGGGGGCCACTGAGTGCACTGACCCTGCTACCGCAGGTGCAGTTGATCAAGTTCAAGGTCGCTGCTCTTCCCACCAGCGGAGTCTGAAATGGTATCGCCATCTCGCGGTCGAAGGGACAAACCACTTTGGCCCGTAAAAACGGTATATGGCATGACTGCCGGTAAGAGTAGTACATCATTCAAAGTCTGCTTCATAGATGGCGCAGGGAGCATTAAAAAGAAGTCAAAAATGTGTTGTGCTCCGATATAATTCTCTGACGTCAGACGTGGTGTTGCACGCTGCAACGCTGATAAACGACTGGCAGCTAATATACTCTGGAACCCCGGTTCCCCCACTCTTGACTAACGTTTGCCTTGGAAACTGAACGGCGCTGATGCTCCAAAGTCTGCTTCACAGATGGAGCAGCGAGCATTAAACATTACTGTACATTGGCACTTCGGCTGAAGCGGGGTCGGCGAACGATTCACGTAGTGGCGTGTCACAGCCGCGTCAGCATGCGCCGACCGGAGACCGTGTTGTGTGGCAGTGTAGCCGTGTAGCGATCAGCTACCGTCGAGGGAGCTGCGGGGAAAGGTTTCTCACTCGGACAGGTTCACCCGTTCACCGGCGTCCGCAACGAGGCGCGCTCCCGTAGGCAACGCTGTGCCTAACCGTGCCACCGTATGCGTTCTTTCGCCATTTCTCGCTCGTCCTCCTTATAATATACCTACAACAGCATATAACCATCCTAATTAATTCCCATTCCCTCTCCCCGGTGCGTTGTCCACGCTCGTGCTTTCCCGTTGGTTTTTGCCGCGGCGCAGCTGCAATTCGAGTGCCAGACGCCAGTGTCAAATATTATTATCATTAATCTGGGCAAACTTGTTTAGGTCGTTGGATCTTTCGCTAGACTATTGGTACTTTAAATCGGGCTCCTCCTTGTCCGTGTGTGGCTTCGCAAGGGGATTAAAAGACTAGAAACAAAGTGTAATAACCTACAACGTCGACAATGGACGTGGGCGCGTTATTGCAACATTCCCAGTACGCGATACCTATCGGTATTGTCTTGGCCTGCGCCATTCTGGTGTTTGTATTCGGTTTCAAAAATGCGGAGCAACCACCGTTCGCACAGCTCACGTCAGGCTCTGACGTGGACCGGAAACCAGCTGGCAAGAAACGCAACAAGATCAAAGAAAAGGTGAGCAATATTATCTAGGAATGGTTTCCTCAACCCTCTAAACGGCGCTAAAGTTATTATACAATAATTATCAATTAATTGAAATGGATACGGGTTTCGAGATGCGTCTTCCCTGCCATATGGTATTACTCGTTTATTTTTTACGCTCCTCGTAACAACGTGACATGCGTTCCTGACGCCGTTCTCACGTAAGGGTGCCTACATGTCAATAGTAATCAGCTGTCTCGCTGGTGGGGGTAATTTTTCGTCCCCATTCCCTGATTTTTCTTTTCATCCCTTTCCATACCGATGATGTAACAACAGAATTGACCAACATTTCGCGGAAGTTTTCATATAAAAATCAATTAATCAGCAACAATATTACCTAGCATTACGATTTTCAGAAAACATGCAACTGTAGTGATTGCGAAACAATAGTTTCATACGTTGTAAACTAATTTTAGTTTAAGTCTAAAACCTTTTGTCTGCGTTGTAATTGCGTCGTAGGTACGTGCTGCCAATGGTCAGGTGATTACGGAAAAGTCAAGTCCTGCTAAGAAAGTAGCACCCGTCAAAGCGGAGGCTATTAAAAAAAATGCTGCAAAGACTGAGGAGGCAGGGATCGAGCTGAAGGAGAGAAAACATGAAGAGAACAAGCCAGTTGTTGCTAGGAAGGAGAAAACTCTTGGGGCGCCGAAATTGGGGAAAGAGAATAAGGTGGAGCAGGTCAAGAATAGAAAGAATTTAAAGAATAATTCACAGGACAAGCCGGTCGACTTTGATGATGGTAATTGTCTATTGCACTCATTTATTTTATACACTTTGACCAATTCCTCTACCATGACGTTGATGGGATGGAAGAAAAATGAATCATCATTCATATTTGTTTGTTGTGTTACAGGAGACTGGGAGCCAGCGTATTCTAGAAAGGAAAAAAAGAATAAGAAGAAAGATGACGAAACTCCACCTAAGAGGAGCAAAAAAGAGGGGAAAAAGGCTACGGAGTTGATTAGTAATACAACTAGTAATGAAAAGGACCAGGGTAAGCCTGAAGTCAAGGATAAAGTGGCCAAGGATACCGAGAACAACGAGCTAAAAGAAAAGGATAAGAAAGAGTTGGTTCTTGCACCTGTTGTCGACATCGAACCCGTGATTGAGACCTTAGAAAACAAGGAAACAGAAGAAGAATTAGAAAAGGTAAAGTCAACTTATTGTAAGTTGATTGGATAATTGCTTGAAGAAGCATTAGGTAATCAATTGTTATTATTAAGACTCAGCCATCATTCATACACATGATATTGAAAAATGAAGAAACCTGCACTGTGTACACTGTATGTCTACAAAAATATGTATAGACATAGATATGCATTATCGTGAAATATTATGGTAGAGTGCAAAGGGCAAACTCTAGATAGTCCTACTTGTATCTGCCCTGTTTGTCTTGAGCCAAGACAGTTTTTCGAATTTTGTTTGCAAGATGGTGATATTTGTCACAGCTTTCATGTCGTAGAAAATAATTGATACTTCTAGTTCGCATAATAGTACATTTTAGGTTTATCCAATCAACGATCAAATGTTTGAACCTTGGCAAATGCTAATCTGTAAACTTATTGCTGGCTGCTTAGATTGAGAAGCTGGAGAAGCCAGAGAAATTGGAAAAGACTGAGAAGCTGGAGAAGGTCGAGAAGATAGAGAAGGTAGAGAAGCCTGAGAAGCCGGAAAAATCTGAGAAGAGCGAAGAAAAGAAGAGTGGTAAAGTTAAGAAAGTAAAGAAGGCTGTCGAGAGTGAGAACGTTCCCCCGCCTTTTGAACCACCTTCCCCTGAAAAACTGGAGAAAGTCGTAGAGAAATTGGTGGAAGAGGAAACGAAGAATAAGAGTGAAACGGCAGAGGAAGGAAAAATCGAAAAAGTTCAAGAAAACAATTCTGTAGTTTTCGACGAGTTGGGAGGTATGTTGTAAATTTTTGATTCAAACCACAAGTATAAATCGTTGTTTGAATCACTTGATTTTTTGGGTTCAATCATTTGTTGCACTGATTAGAATTACAGTGCCTATATGTGACTTACAATTGCTAATCTAAATCGAAAATTCCATGGCTTGGGGATATGCTTTAAATGAAACGACAAATGTATACGAGAGTTTGCTCACAAAATACACATTATACGTGATTATTCAATAATTCGGAACAATAAGAACAAAAGACCTGGTATAAATCTACGAAATCCTATTCTCTTAGGGTTTTTTTTCAGAGCCATGATAATTTCCAAACCTGGTCCCTGAAACTGCTAACTGATACAGTATTCGTCAAGAAATCCTATTCATGTCAAATTCAATTACAGATGTATGGACAGAGGCTAAGCCACAGAAAAAAAGCAAGAAGAAGGCCCGTAAGGATAACTGAGAAGAACGGGGGCAGAATGCGACGGGATTCCCCAAAAGAAAAATGAAAACGGGAGCTGATACACAACCCGTGTTATTAGGTTGGGCAGATCAGGTGTGTAAATTGACTTAATCGTTGATCACCTGACTAAATCCTCCGCTCCCCTGTATATAGAACACCGATTCGATTCATTTCTGCGGTGGTTATATTCCCCATAGTAAAACTCGTTACATCACCACGTTTAAACATAACTTTTTCTTTTTCTAAATGTACCCCGTCATCTCCTACGAACACATCAAGTAGTAGGTATAATTTTTAGTGAACAATAATTCTACTCACAGAAGATCAAATCGGATAAAATTGCTGGATTTACAGTAAAAATCAGATAGGGTGATATCAATAAACCGGCTGTCTGGACTTTACCACATTTCCTTCTTCTGACGGCAGAATTCTAATTACGGTTGATTTGAAGTATGCATAGTTTTGGTTGTGTCAAGTCAATCAAGCTCGAGATGAGGTTCCTTCTGTTCGACAGAAGGAATTATGTATCGACATCGTTCGACACCCTTACAGAGCATTTATGACTAGCTAGTATAAAGATGTGTGTGTGTGTGTGTGTGTGTGTCTATATATATATATATATATATATATATACATATATATATATATATATATATACATATATACATATATACATATATACATATATACATATATACATATATACATATATATATATATATATATATATATATATATATATATATATATATATATATATATATATATATATATATATATATATATATATATATATATATATATATATATATATATATATATATATATATATATATATATATATATATATATATATATGTTTGTATACATACATATAGGTATGTATATGGTATGTATATTTGCATTTTATGTTACATTTCAAAGCCTAAAGATAAGAAGTATAATCGGGCGTCCTTATTTATAAGAGAGCGGTGCGTCCAACTTGCCTTGATTATTGTTGAGCTTAGGTCTCACCTTGGAACAAGACTTATGCTGCTTTGTTCTCGGCCAAATATTCTGATAAATCAATGTATTTAGACGCGCCTTGAATGAGATGAAAAATCGAAGATGAAAATGCACTTCAGACACATTTCATCGATGAAAATTAAATGTCAAATGAAATTAAATATTATTGTAAATTTTCAAAATCTGATTGAGCATATGTTTCTATTATCTTATCTCTCTGTACGTACATCCAATTAGCTCTGGTACACTATCCTGATATTAACAACTCTTGGCAAGATAAGTTACATGATTTTGTTGATCTATGTATACATAAGGAAATGTTTAAGAAAACTATCACATTCTCATCTCATTGAATCTTTGTGTTACGGTCATTCGGATAAATATTTGGCTGTGAACAGGCTTTATACATAAAATGATATACTGCTAACTTTATTATTGATACCTATAAATAATTGAATAAATAAATAAATACACACGTGTGTGTGAGAGTGAATGAATACGCATGTGCGTGGATGCGTGTCTGACATTAGAGTAAGTAATATGTGTACATGTGTAGGCTGGCTATGGCAGGAATTAATCTGCATGGTGCCCCACTTCCTTCCCGTCGCTTCACCTAGAGTGCTGCAGCTTATATTTTGTCATAAAAAGCAAAAAAATTAAAAAAAAAAAAACAAATGCTAAAAAAAAATTAGAAAAAAAAAAAATAAACAAAAAAAGCTGCCCTTGGAAACCCCACAAGAAAATTATTCAAAAAATTTGATTAAAAAAAATTCACATGGGATTGTTCATACTATGATAATCACGTGAAGTAAACGATGAAGCAAAGGATTAATTATATGATGATGATTTATGCTATAATGATAATATTAAAAAAAAAAAAAAAGAAATGTGAAGATAGTGCAACCATGTGATAACTGTACTTGATACCTGAGCTCGTTACTGGAACATCTTAAAAACATTTAAAGAAAATAATCTATTCACAAAACGCTACTCTCAATCAATAATGCGTTTTGATTGTATTTTTTATGATCATTGCCACTGATATAATTTACAATTTCAACTTGATAGACGAAAAACGAAAGTTTTGAGTCAATACAGGTATGATGAGCATTATATTGAAGCTGTAGCTTTAATCGACACCATGTACATATATTGTATGTGACTGTAGATGTTTAATGTTTATATAATATTTATGTAATAATACCTAAATTCACCAGGCTGGTTCGGTCCAGCTTTTTTTGTTCATGTGCCAAAAAATCGCAATCATGGCCAACTCTAACTCGTCTGCCCTTGTTCATACATACATGATTCTATTTCTATCTTCTAGAGTCTTGGTTCTAGCATGCGACACGAGTAGATGTCTTTAAACAATTCTTATGTAATGTTTCTAAACTTCAGCTGTACGAAAGTGTTGTACTTAATAGCAGAGTATTCATATCCATAGTCTATAACGGCTGGCTACCTTTATATGTATTTCAGATTGGCATATTTTTATAAAAGCTATTCTTCAAAATTACATAAGATTATACGTACACATTTCATCTTATTATAAAGGTAATGTATTTATCTAATTTGAAATAACAATTGGCCCGCGGCACAGTTTTGTATATTGTTATCACTGTTGTTTATTATTAATATTATTATTATTATTATTATTATTATTATTATTATTATTATTATTATTACTAGTACTACGATCGCTGCTACTACTACACGACTACTATTTTATGTATTAAAGATATCATATTTTGAATACTGAATTTGTACATACAATAATACAATATTTGCAACAAAATTGCGTACATTCTGAGTTTGCAATAGAAATAAATTTATTTATGAGGAAACTTTTTTTTTTATCATTCTAGACATCTACATTGATAGAAAGAACTTATGTCTGTCTTAGCTAAATTGTTTTCTCAATAGTTTGTCAAGGATAAAATATTCGGCTTCTCTTGGATTTCACTTGTCGTCTTTGTTTGCATAATGTTGTTACAAACACTTTATGCTTTACGATAATGGTAATAGTAGACTATTGAGCCTAGAATATTTTAGTTCAACTTGGCATGTGTAGTATTTGTTTTAGACGTAAGTTGTGAACAAATCTTCTTTATATACAAGTGGCATTGTAAAAGTTATGGAACTGCAGCCTTGGAGATTTATTGGTGACTCGAATCTGTTTTGCAACACCGGATTGCATATCAATTTCTCATTAGTCTTGAGTCGACTATTTTTTATGACAATATTGCACGCCAATACCGTGAGCGACCTTTGTGAGCACTCGATGCCTATTTCTTATCCCATTGAAAATAATCTTTGATAGTCGGTAATTGTTGCAAAAGTTGAACCAAGATATATCGGTTCTTACCAATGAATTTATCATCGCTCAAATGAAAACAAAAAACTAAACAGAGAAACCACAGAAAGATTTTGCATTGTCTTTCATCTCTGAACACGACCAACTGTACATAATATATTACTATTTCTGTCAAGCTGCTGTCCATAGTCTTCCATTCCAACTAGAGAGCATAGCAAAATCTATATTCGTACATGTTTAATGTTACGCTATTTATGTCCTGCTTATAATATAAATACCTACGTATAAATAATACCCGATATAATACCACCAGGCGATACGGATAGCAGGGGTATAAAGGCTGGCGGTGATTGTATCTTGTATTATAAAAATCACCAGCCTTATTTGTGCGGATGCATATTTGTTGAGCGCTAGGCCGATAATGAAACACCTTCGACAACAAGTGCTGTTAGTCAGTCTGCCTGAAGATTGAGGAAATCGCTTGAAAAATATAAAATCATAAATCTGAGAATGTATAAATTAAGCTTTCGGACAACACTATTCAATGATAAAATGTATTCTAAATTCCCCTTAATATACATATATTTATTTATCATATATACATATAGGTATGTACTGCTGGGATAGCATGAGATGGTTAGTTAATGTAAGATGAACTTGGATGTAAATTATTTTTCCTTACAAGGCTCTAATGAATCAGGTTCTTATAATATGTGCTCGCCAGATTTAATCTGAATAATGGGTATCGATAACACAGATATATACATAATAGATAAAATAATGAGCACTAAATTGTGCCAGGATCAAAATAGAATCAAGTATTGGATTGTGAAAACTTGTGAATTCAAAGTAATGGAATAAAGCTATATTTTTCCAGCATAATTCTGAGATCGCATATTTATTAAACAACCCGATAATTAATTTTTTTTTGTAATAGATAATCGGCATTCTTATTGTTAGAAGATAATTTTCTCGATCTATTAATTGACGATATCGTGAAGACTGCACTAAAGTGTTATGAGAGGCTTGTTTCTCTGTGAATAATAACGTATAAATATGGAAAATGCACACAGCTCTGTTTTGGAGAAGAAGGCATAATGATCTAGGGAGTAATGTCCAATTTAAATTGAATCAAGATTAGCTTTATTATAGCCCATTTGTCTAATGTATAAGTAATATGTAATTATACAATATTATACTATTGGTTTGGGACTCTAGTTCATTTCCAGCATTACTTCGACTTTTTCTTGCACTTTCTTTTGAATTTCTTCCCTTCTTCGGGGCAGTTACTGCTCTTCACCTCTTCGCCATCATTTGCTCGCGCATTTTTGCTGTTCTTTTTCGATTTAGAACGGACAAGCTTTGATTTCTTTTTCAATTTCTTTTTTGGCTTATCCATTCTGGCAATAATAGCTGCGGTATCAGCTGATACTTGTATCTTCGATTGTTGAGGTACTACCGTAACTCTTATACAAGAATCGTACAGTATGTCACCACAGGCTTCTCCAAAGCAGAACTCTTCCCCGCAATCACCACACATCTTTACGCTGCTCTCGATTATTCCAGCTCTATTCTTACTCCGCCTTATAGGACTCACAGAGTTGTGCCGTTCCTTGGCAGCTGTCTTTATTTCCAACTTGCCCATATCAACCTTAACAATGTGTGCCTTGATAAGTTATAACTAATAAATGTGAATATCTTCATCAAAGTGTTTCCGTGATTTGAGATTCGCCTTTGATAAAGAACATTCGTATCTGCATACCTCAGATTCTTCACCATGCTCATTGAAGAGGCACCAGAGTAAATTTATTAAACGCTTTGCTCACCAGTCTGGAGAACATTTCTTCGTCCTGTCTTAGCTTGGGACGAATTGGCGTTAGCATCCTCCAATCTATTGAGACTTGTTGCAACTCACTGAGGTTGAGGCCTCTCATGTCCGGTGGTACTGGATCTCCGTATCCATATTCTTTCTCGTTTGCTCTGAGCTCACGTTTCGTTGCACGCCAAGTAAAATCTCTGTCCCGGACCTTTGAGTCTTCTTTTTTGACCTGCAAAGACACAATGTATTAGAATAAGCTAACATTTTTGCATGCAGACGAGCATATTCTTTTGTTGTACGCAATTGGATGGTATTTGAACTGAAATTTGAAATGGTAATATTGATGAAAAACGGGTTTATAAAGATATGTAGGACGCACAACTATCCTGACACAGTAATGAACCATAAAATATAGTATAATAGCACACCTTCTCGGATCTGATTTTATACTCTGGACAACGTTCGAGTAGTCTTCTGAACTCTTCTTGCGAATTGCATGTTGCCTTGCTCAAATCGGGTATTAGATTAGCATCTTTTTTATCATCTCTAAGGAGATCATCCAGCTGGAAAGCCATTAGAACTAGGCAAGTTTCTGTAATACAAGAAGAGATACATTTGCTGTTGCTCGAATGTCCCTTTCATTCAATTTCGCTCTCCCAAATGAAAATTTCACTACGCATTAACGAAAATAAAACATAATGATTTAGAGATTGTGTTTATTGGCAGATGATGATTAGTAAAACTCAGCACTCGGAGACACAAGACACCTCTGTGAGTCCCACTCCTTCTGTTTCATTGCGAGACCCTAGAAAATAACATCGCACTGTCACAATCAGTATCTTATACTTTCACAATAAATATCTTATTCTTTTTAAAACTTCAAAAAATCCAATCCCTGTTAAATGTATGGATTACCACGAGTTCCATTTGAGTAAGAATATCCTCTATGAAATTATACGCACGTTTCGAAGATTCGTCAGCTGTGATAAGATTTCTCTACCACACCAAGTATCCAAATTCTCATTGCCTTCCTCGATCGACGAGTTTTTCTCCTCAACACTTGTTTCAGTTGATTGCAGTTTCTTTTTATTCCTTTCATTCTTATTGTTCTCGATGTTAATCCTTCCATTTTTGTCCACCCTCAATGGTACTATAGAATTAAGACTATCCATAGATAAATCCGCGTCGTAACTGTCCAGTTTAACTTTTCTTCTTGTTGCGTTGCGGCTTTTGGATTTTAGATTGTTGGGTTTTCTCCGCTCAGGAGATGGAGATCTATTGACATCAATATTATTTAGAAATTTGTACCCACATACACTTCGTATATTTTAGCACGAGTTTCCAGTACATCTATTATACCAAGGCATGATTAGCTAGTTGAATATCCTTTATATTGATCATGTATGTACATATAACAAGTCTTTTTACCTTGAGCCCTCGTCACTTGAGTCAATCTGGCGTCTTCTTAATCTGAGGCGCCTCTGATAGTGCGGATCTTTTTCACTTTGAGTGCGATAACGAGTACCAGGCCTGAAATAATTTTACAATTAACATAATAAATCTAATACCCGCTCGGTAGTGGTGCTACACGAGTGCATACCCAAACACACGAAATGACAGCAATACAAGGCTACACAAAAGTTCTGAATGAATCACAATTAATTACAGCAAACATTATAATATATTAGCACAATTGCAACTTTTTCGAGTAAATCAAATTACTAACATGGATAATAATTGCATCGAATTTCGCATCCGCCCATATCTTGCTATCTGGGTAGGTGTTTGCTGAAAATATTTTAAACTACTGAACAACCCACCGATTGGCGTTCCAGCGTGGTCTGGCTTCGAGAGACGAGCGTGATTGTGCTTTTGATCTGGACAATGGTTTCATAGATAGCTCTTCCGTGAGACCAGTGTTCGTTGATCTATAAAAATTCAAGAAAATGGTAAAATTTGATCAATCCCAGATTGCACCACGATTTGATACATTTGATTTACAAGACACAATTCTGATATTCCTTAACTCTCATAGAAATATCAGTACCTACTTCTCAATTTCCCTCCGATTAGCATTCAGAGATTCTTTCCTTTCCTTCGAGGATACTGCTTTGTATGAAAAAACGTTGTCCTGTAAGTCTTCTATGTCTGTTTGGGTTCCAAACTCTCTACCAAGCGTTGTTCTATACTTGCTGGGTGTGAGCAGTCTGGTATCCATTGTTTCAAGATATCGAGATTGACCTGAGTTAGCCGTGGCCGCAGAGGTCGTCGAGTGTTGAAGAGGATTAGTATCACCGCCGTTAAACAAGTTCGTCACGCTCTCAGATTTGGTAGGGCTTGGTGTGACGACCAGATTAACTTGTAAATTTGAGGCATTGAGGATTTCCGGATCTTGAAGCCTTCCGCTTAGTACAATAGCAATTTCTGTGCTAACTGGAAGTTGTATGGTATTGAATTTCGGTTCCCGGACGTTATTATCAGGTGCCCCACTTTCTTTATTAAATTCGTTCTCAAGAGAACCACTAATTTCTTTGCGATCGTGTCTGAAATAATCTTTGAGATTGTGTAGTCGTAAATTTTCTCCCACATGTACGTGGTCGAACTTTTTCACATTCATCTGACTCGAGCAAGTCTCTTGTTGGCCCAAAGGTTCTACAGCGTCTATACCAAGACTGCTTTCATCGTTCCCAATGTTAGGTACATCATTACGTTTTCGACGAAACTTTTTTTCTTCCTTGGCTAAACGTTCCGCTGCTTCAAGCACTTGACGCATTGCTTCTTCTTTCTTGTGCTTGGCATCTTCCTTCTCCTTAAATCTTCTTTGTTCTTCCTCAAACCTGCGATGATATCAGTAAGATAAAATCCAGCAAAGAATTGTAATCCCATAATATGTTATAAGAGAAAACGGTAAAAATGCTCATTTTCAAAATGCTGTAACTCGATGAAAAAAAGTCGGAAAAAATCATCCCAAAAAGCATTTTGAAAGATGAAATATTATCTTCAAGATGGTTTTTTTGATATTTCATCTGTGGACATTCCTGACCTCGTGACGTAGGTTCGAGCGCAGAGTTGCGGAACGCAGAGAAAACCAAATGTTTCAGAGATCTCTGTGAAGCGTTGAAAAATCGCACATAATTTTAGAGATAGGGGAAATTTCAGGCTACAAAATGGCTATCTCTAAAATTCTCTGCGATTTTTTAACGCTTCACAGAGAACTTTGAAAAACTTGGTTTTCTCGGAGTTTCGCAACTCTGCGCTTGAACCTACGCCATGAGGTCAGAAACGACCGTAGAAATTTTTTTTAAAAACCACCTTGAAGATGAAATTTCAAACTTTCTAATGCTTTTTGAAATGATTTTTTTCGACATTTTTTCCATCGAATCACAGCGGCTTGAAGATGGGCATTTTTCGCAAAGTACTGAGTGCACCGTTAATTTTGTCCCCAAGACACGTATATATAAAAAATCTGAATATAAATCAGATAAAATGTCGTAAGATCTAATCGCGGATTTTTTTTCAATATCTTGAAGTTACCTTTGCTTTTCTTCGTCTCTTTCCCGCTTAATTCTGGCCTCTTCCGCTCGTTCCTCTTTCAATCTCTGCTGCTTTTCCTCTTTCCGTTGTCTGTCTCTTTCTTCCAGTTGGTGTTTAATGGCATTCTGCAATTCCAGAGCCTTCTGCCTTTTTGCTTCACGCTCCTGCAATATGCCTTCATCCAAAGGAACATTTTGCCCTCTCAGGTAGGTTTTATTAGAATCAGATCCAGCTGAACCAGTCGTTGAACTGTCTGGACTACTTGCGCTCTCGTGGTTTATTACCAAGACCTAAGTTGCGTGGAGATAATTGTGTGTATTTGTTAACGAAGAAGAAACTGTTTCAGTGACGCATATCAGCTAGTTGAAGAAAGACTTAAATTGCCTTTTCAAGCGCTGAAAAATTCCCCGAACTATCGCTAATAAACGTTTTATTTATTTTTTCGAAAACAAATTAAGCTTATTCCTTGCCGATCTTGGGGACTGCAATGAGATAGATGTCCAAAACAAATCAACGAAAAAGGCATATCGTATTGAATAAACTTATTCGTCTCACGTATGGAACTGGGAAATAGCAATGGTTTATATACCTGACTGGTATGATCCATACGGGAAAGACCTCTCTCGAGCCACGAGGGAGGAGGTGGGTCACCCCTAACTAATTCTTGTCCCCAAAGGCCACCCCATCTCGGCCTCACTTCTGCAGATCCTCGTACTGCAGACAATCTCCTCGAGGGCGGTAGAGAACTCTCAGGAGTTGCATAACAATAGTTGTGATCCTTTTGGTTTTGCAAACCATTTTCCGACATCGCGGTTCCAGGTGGCTTGCAATTCCGTACTGAATCTGTACAGATAAATCGCAGATTATTTATACGCAGCTATACATCCAGTGAAAGAGTGAACGGTCTACTAATAATCTCTCATCCCGAAAATTGCCTCTTCTCGAAACGTTATAATTCGGTGGAAGGTTATCAATTTTTTTTCCGAAAAAAGTATTTTGAAGGTTGAAACTTCTACTTTGAGGTGGTTATTTAAAAATTCGTCTGCGATCATTTCTCGCCGAGCTCTGCAAGTCTGAATTAAGAATTGAAACAAGAAGAAGAAAAAAAGGAAATCAATTTTTGAAACTTCTTTCTTCGAATCAAAAAATTGCAATTTCTGTTTCAGGGTCATGGTTTTGAAGTTCGAAGTTTCTTCTTCGAAATACTTGTTCTTTGACATTTTTCTCCCATTTATTTTCACCGAGTTATTTTATCTTTAGTAACGTCATTCGGATACGTGGAGTGAAGCCTCGGTAGTAAGACGCGTAAGTATAGATAAAGCCGCGATAACACGACGCACGAGTAGTCGACGCCCTTCGTGGTCCGATTTTGTCTCGCAGTCATCGGACGTGTTAAATATACCAACACGCCTTTCCCTCAATATCATGAGTTATATTACAATTACTCGGATACGTGTTCGATATGTTATTGTAATAATGATAATTGGGTATATATATTTATCGAATTACTGACCTACCACCGCGGGCAGCGGTACGTCTGCCGAATCGCTTGCATATCCCGATGTCTCGCCTTCCAAATCTTCGTGCGGTGAACCACGGTGACAATTCCTTCGAATATGGTTCTGCAGGAGGTAATTGTTACGGTGGTTCAACTGGGTATGATCCGACTCCTGATACCGCAACCCTACTTGATCTACTTCGAACTGCTTGGGCTGTCGGCCAGAAAATTAGAAAGTTGCGTGACTGAATTTTAATACTGCATACATACATGTGCGCGTTACCGCTGCCCTATAAGCTGATAACTTATAACAATCACAGCAGCTAGGTATAATGGAGTATACACGCATACGTATACATACTACATATCAATATTTATTATTCGTCCTCATTTTTCTCTTTTTCCTTTCTTTACTATTAAGATTAGGGTATAATGTATACGCGCAGACTGGCACAAGTGCCTAAGCAATCAGGGGAAGTCGTTAAATAATAATTTATTTCTTCCGCTATACTCGCCCACAATCAGACCACGTACCAACTGCTGAAGGGATGTGCCGGATTCTCTCGTATAAATCGGCGGAAGACTAGGACTCCTCTGTCTAAGGATTTGAGGGTTTCGTCCGCGTTCATCGACACCCGCAGCGTCGTGGAGACTTATCAGACTGGCCCTCAGGAGGTGCGACTCCCCTGCGAGCCTACCAAGGCTCTTCGGGCCGCCTAAATCTGATCGACATCCGTGCTTCTGTGCCGGTAGCTCTGCGAGAGCAGACATTCTCGTTCTGCGCTCGAAGAAAGCCGTTTATTAAGAATCACAGTGGCCCACCCTTTATATGAATTGCACACACAGCAGTATAATGTGCAATTGATATCTATCACTTTCTATATTCGATTAATTATTAGAACTCACCGAATAGCGGTGTGGACCGCGACGTCGTCCGCGGGCTTGCCGGTGTTTCCCCACGACGCGCACGATAGTCTTGCCATTTCTTCTATCAAATTTTTTTTTTCAATGAACATGTCATTCAACGAACGTATATTCAGATTACCTATATTATATTCGGCCCACTCGTACGCATAATATTATATACTGTATACCTAGGTATATATGATATATTGGATCGACGTACCTCTTTCCCTGGCCCATTGAAGCCTTTTCTGTTCCACCAAGGATATTCGGCCGTTCATTTTAATAAACCGATTAAGCTCATCATACAATAATTAAAGAAAAGAAAACGACAACGAAACCTTGCAGACCGTTAGAACCATCCTTACACGATGAATAGGTATAATTCAAAAAAATCGAGAGAAAGAAATAAAATAAATAAATAAATAAAATTATAGTATGATATTCACAGGCGATGATAATTATCAATGAAATCGATAGTTATTTCTGAGTATTGGTATGAATGCAGACATAATGTGTAAAGATTTGCTTACTATACTGGCCACCTATTGAAGTCAATATTTTATTTCCCTTCTACAAAGGAGAATTTTTCAGTTCAAATAGTGGGATTCCAAAATCTTTATTAATTCAATGTCAAACTATCCAAGGCTGCTGTTCGTTATCCTCCTTTTTCGTATTGTAATTAATTTCCAAAGCGTAAATAACGCGGGTCCCGAGATACCAGTCGTATACGATAAGAGCCGAGGTATCACTGCCGGTTCACCGAGGGTCGTGTTAATATTTGCGACTACTATAAGCTACGGTTTCCAAGACGTCACGCAGGGTTCGTGCTCCGTTCCGTTCACCTGTTAAAATTATTATACCTGCACACTTGAACAAGCAAGGAATTGTGGTCTTGCGTGCTATGTCCGGGATTGATCGATATTACGGGTTTCCATAGGAACTATCGCATGAATCATCCCCTGCGTGGTACCGCTACCAAGGGCGATTCTATTGACACGAGTTGTAAGTACGTACGAGACCACCAGGATCCAGGTCAATGACCTCGGCCGCGGAACACAATTCCCTCCATGTATCCTCACTGAGCAATCATCGTATTGCGATTTGTTTCAGATTCGTATGATACAATTTTGAAATTTCAGAATTATTAAATGTTGCTCTGATTATGGCCTGACTAACTTAAATTATGATTAATTATCGACAAAACAGATATTTGAAATGATTATTTATTTCTGGTCCTTATTTACATTCTCCGTGGTGGTTGTTCATTTTCTTTGAAAAATGAAAGAAAAAAAAAAAAACAGATAGAAAAAAGAAAACTCCAACGACTTTGATAAATTCAATGATTACATAGAATGATAATATGCGCTTCCCACTCGAATCTACGTATTATACGTATTAGGGTGGTCCTTATTTAGGACTCGGACGAATTTTTCATCAGACGCCCCCCAAATCGGTTCAAAATAATTCAAAAACAATTCCCTATTTTTTTCGGATTTTTATCTCAGCTCTAACCCCCCCCCCCCAAGAGGTCGGATCGCCCCATTTAAAATACACATTTTCGGCTATATTCTCAGTATATATTTTATGGTAAGAGTAATAATTGTTGAAAAAATCTGTGACTACGAGATTTTAGTGGGCATGGATCCTACTATCTGACAAAAAATTCA
Source organism: Macrophya alboannulata (assembly GCA_949628255.1). Lineage (NCBI taxonomy): Eukaryota > Metazoa > Arthropoda > Insecta > Hymenoptera > Tenthredinidae > Macrophya > Macrophya alboannulata. Next base: position 189,995 of record OX451213.1, read on the forward strand.
CATCATCATACCGGGCAATCTAGACAAATTGCACGCTCGCTTAATCTAACTTTTTTTTACAATTCGTCAGATTTAGAGGTCGTCTAGATTGCCCGCTATGATGATGTGAATTTTTTGTCAGATAGTAGGATCTATGCCCACTAAAATCTCGTAGTTACAGATTTTTTCAACAATTATTACCCTTACCATAGAATATATACTGAGAATATAGCCGGAACACGTGTATTTTAAATGGGGAGATCCGACCTCTTCGGGGGAGGGGTTAGAGATGAGATAAAAATCTAAAAAAAATAGGGAATTGTTTTTGAATTATTTTGAGCCGATTTGGGGGGCGTCTGATGAAAAATTCGTCTGAGTCCTAAATAAGGACCACCCTAATACGTATGCATAGCCATTAAATGGTAGCTAGTAAAAATAGTGGAACAAATAATTCAATTATGGTGAAAGTCATAATCGGTTCGCAGCAAACAAAGAACTGCTAGCAATACTACTAACAATAAGAGATATACCATTTTCACAGCATTTAATATTTCGATATCGGTGTGGGTATACGTACTCATTTTATTTTTACGAATTGTTGCGATATCTTTGGCTTGTCTCAATAACTTAATTACCAGCTACAGTATTATTACACCTATACATATATGGCATGTATGTATATAGTATACACATATCGTATGTACATACGTATACATTTACTATGACTGATTTGATAGGGCGATCATCAAAATTTGAATGAGTTAAAAAAAACCTATCCTTAATTTGAACCACATAATTATTGTATATTACATATCTTACGAACTTTTTTCGAGGATTTTTTTTCGTTTTTTGTTTTCACTTTTACCAAACAAATGATAAAAATTTTTGAAACCATTTAACACATTTAAACTTTAAACTTCTATCACAAGTTAATCAAAATATCGGATTTTCTAGTTTTCAATACAATATCCTCTAATAATAATAATAATCTCGATAATAATGATAATAATCATAATAATCTATATTGTTATGCAATATTCTATTCACAATTACGTTTTTTTTTTATTTTTTATTTTTTATTTTTTTTTAACTTTAGGTACCATTAATAATTAATTAATTATCAACCAGTTCCTCGACTGATAGTCTTACAGTCTATTATAATATAGATAGTATTATAATATTTGTTATGTAAATGGCAGTTGGTACGACCGCTATCACCCTCTATTTCCACAATAATATACAGACTGTTAAAATTGCTAATTGAAATGTATTCTCAATTGGCTGGTACTTTGGTTTCGTTTTCTCCAATATCTCATTGGTAGGTTTTAGCTTTTAATGCAGCAGCCGCGCTGCTTTGGAAATCATGCGGCTAGTAAGTTTCTTATATTCTTTGGAGTATTCTCTTCGTTTAGGTGTTTTGTCGTGTAGCGAAGAGCGTTGAGAAGACCTTCACTCTTGCACGGGGGCTGGTCCTTAAGTAGTTTAACGCAGCCTTTCACCTGAAATAAAAAACGTTCAAGAAATTATCACCTAGGCAAAATCATTCAGAATTTGGATATGAAATGAACAACTTCGGGCCCTTACGTCGACGTTTGATCCTTTGACAAATGCACCTTGAGGATGAACATGGTCATAGAGTATTACCAGACCTACCATCACCCTTAAGACAAACAGCTGTGTTTCCTCTCTTTGGAACTGTGCCAATAGATTTCTGAAATTCATAAAACTCATGTCAGCTCGTTTTTTTTCTCGAAGTTATTGGCAAAATTTTGCTTTTTGTTTTCTATTCATATACGTACGGATTTTCTAGCATTCTCAGACAGACTTTGGCCATCGTGCCCAGGGTTTCTGTGATATTTTCCCGCGGAGTATCCTCGTTCTGGGAAGAGAGGAAAGCAGATAATTAAAAAAAATCATTGAAATCAACTGGTGTTTGAGGCAAGTGCAAGATATGAGTCTGAATTTGAACCTACATCCTCTAGAAAGGTAATTGTTGCATGACTTAGGACCCGAAGCATGGGTGTTGCATGTGCGTAGAACAGTGACATCCTATTTGCCAATTCATTGCCGACAATAATATCCCGTTCATTGTCGTCCCCCTGAGACAAAGATGATCTGGTCAAAGTCCTTCGATAATAACTGAAGTCATTTTGTATGGCTGGTGTCTTCATTTTGTGTTCGTCAAATTTCAAGACAAACTCCAAGATCTCTGCCAACTGTTTGACTAAGGCTTGCTGAGTCTCCAAGTGCTGTGTGGGTGATAAATTTCCTGAGCACAGCTGACCCAATATTTTCGGTACAACACCCTCTGCAAAACAAAAAAGTATTCAATCAATTTAATGATATCCGTTTGTATTCTGTAGAAGTCTGTTTGAAATTGGGAATCATGTATGGCATACCTAGTTCAAGCGAGAACTCATAGAATTTCTTTAATTTGGCAACGAGGGGGGCAACTGCCAGATAAGCCTTTCGCTGGCAGTCTTCAGTTGGGGCAGATATCGCCTCTCTGATCTCTTTACCAGCACCTTTGTAGAATTGTATCTCCTCCAAAATTGATTCGGAGTTCTTCAGTACCCGTTGTACAGCCACGTACGTTTCTCTTTCATTATCGGATGGCTGGGCATCTGCAGTATAACAAATTACTTATCAATGACAAACGGTACAAGAATAGAATTTCTATAAGTCGATAAACAATCCCAGAATTTGAAACACAGATCAGTTTGTCTATCAAATCGGCAAACTATTGCCTATACATTTTCTTACAGGGAAAATTACATCATCTACTTACTCTCGAAATCTAGGAAGACGTCGTATTTTTGTGGGGTGCAACAGGTGGATTCATCCCGAGCCAAGAGGCTCAGCAGTTTTCCCATTGTATATTTTAATAACTATAAAATATATAGTTATTCAGTTACTTCTTAGACGGCATCTGAAACATACGAGGAAGGAATTAGATCGCCTTATCGTTCGATAAATATTTTCTTTTACCGTTGCCCTCTGATTCGTCGTAAAAGGGTTTCTCGGTTTTTTACCATTTTTCTTTCAATTATTCATTTCAATTCCGGACTGGGTTTCACAGACAATATAATCATACTCGCAAAACAACGTATGCATGTATGTACAATACATGTACATACATTGCACACAAATTCGCGCACAGCATCAATTTGTTTCGTCAAGAAACATAGTATCTTCGAGGGATATTAATTCATTGTCGATTCACAACAGATTATAGACAAAAATGTAGCTGTACGATCTGTAGACGCGGTTGATTTTAAATTAAAAATCATGCACTGGCGTGTTATAATACCCACGTTTAGACGCATCGACACAGACGTATCTACTTAATGTATACAGGTATAGCAGAGACGAATATTTTCAATGGAACCACGTTCGAGTCGTAATTTACGGAAGTCTTGAATAACTTCTAAATTATTTGTAACAAACTTTAGTCAAAACAACCCGAAGCTATCGGATTTATTTTGAACGATTTTATTGTTTGATCATATGCGACCAAGACATGAAGGTTTTGAAAAATCAATGGATTTCAGTTGAACCACCCTCAACTAGACGGCGCGACGCCCCGAAAGCGCTGGCATCCCCTTCTTCATCAGAAGGGACGGAATTTGAACTTGAAATTTGACCAAACTAAAACATTGCTGCATACATGTGACGGTATAGTGATTAGCTGGCTGAAAGACTTTCCTGACATTTTAAATTTATATGATATAAACATTACGTATGGTATAAAAATAAATCATCGCCTTTGGTACATTTGATTATACATTCATTTAGTTATGTTCCATTTTTTGTGTACCAACGTCGCGCTTACGATTTTCCGCGTCGCGTTGCAAAACCGGAAACCACAGACCGCGATTTAATTTTACTTTAAAAGAACTGACTTGTGGCATTAGACAAAGAAAAAAATAAAATGTAAAACCACCCACGGTAGATTGCAAATGAGCCGTAAGACAACCTATCGTCCTATAGTATACATATACAATTAGCATATATGTATTATATACCTACGCATACGAACTGCTATCAAAGTAAAAGGCCTGTACTATGTAACATGTACTGGTTTTTTCTATGTGTTGGCCTGATTGAGCGAACAAGAATTCAAAAGCATTTACAAGGATACGTATATAATGTGCATATGTGTGTGTATGCAGATACGTACTAGGTAATACGCTTTTTGACGACCGGAAAAGCTGGTTGGTGTGTTTGTTATGCTATACCGTTAACGGTTTAAAAAACCAAAGAGGCAAATTAAGGGGGCCGTTGAATGGCAAATAAGAATACGAGCCACGCTTTAAATGCAGACTACGTACGAGGTGCAGTGCGTGCTCACAATTAGAATTATTCATAATCGTGTGTAATTGATTATACAAATACGGCTATTATACTTTTGCGAGACTCCCGAATAATAATAGGAATAATAATATTAATAATAATGATGATCATTGTAACAAGGACAACGACGACGACAATAACATCAAAAACGATTGCCACCTCAAGGAAACAAGACTCATAGATATGAAAATATGTATCTATTTGTGTAACTCGATGAAAACCGACGCCCTTCGCTTAAGCAGCAGCAACAGCAGCAGCAGGGGGGAACAGGCGTCATATCCTGAACGGCCGCTGCGGCAGGAAACCTCGGCGGGAGGTTGCTGGGCGGCGCGGTGGGGCGAAGGGGCGAAGGGGGAACGCTCACGCCACACTGCATGCTCGTATTTGATTTCGTATTTGATTTCACCATGGAATTTTCATTTCCAATAAATAACCCTCAACCCCGCAGACCCCGCAATTACGTACCGAATTACTAAACACGAATAACATTCGAATTTTATGAAGCTCTGCAGACGAACTTCGTTTGAAAAATAAATAATCGCGATTAAAATCTTATGGCGCCATTCATATTATATATATACATCTATAATGTAGTTCCTAATCGCTTGGTCATGGTGCTTGGTCATTTTCGCGAAATTCAACAATCTGCCGAACCTTGAGAAACAAACTCTCGGATGATAGTCTGAGAGCGATTTCAATGTTTTTTTTCCACTCTTTCCTCAAATCCAAGGAAATTTTACCGCGAGAAGCGACCAGCAGGATAATTTCCGATGGCTAAATTTAGATTTGACACAGCCTGTGTGGTCATCATTGGGGAATTGGATACACAATAGTCTGTCTATGGGCCATATCCATGCCTTGTATATTTTAATTTCCAGACAACAATTTTGTACATACATACATGCTGAATTAATTCAACACGTTTGTCCTATTGCATCAGGCCGCAGGTGATGGTAGTGATGATGTTCAAAAGTTGTGGTGATTAGTTACAAATGATAGCCATAGCCGAAATAATTATCTACAGATTAGTCTGTAGCAACATTCTAAGAAGCTGTAATTTTTTGTTACGGTAAATTTGCGAACGATTAAACAACCAATCAAACAAAGGATTTGCCTTCACAGGCCAGTCAGGATTTTATGAAAATGATTATTATCGGAAAAGAAACCACAAACGTTTGCAACACCATCGTTAATATCAAGTTTCAAAGGCCTTGTTCAACCGTTTCAATATAGATAATAAGCAGTTGTCTTTTCCTTGGAATTGGGATTAAAATAATAACGCTGCATTTACCTGACAAAGAGGCTGGATTATCCATAGTCTGCTTCAACATTAGATTTGACATTTACACTCAGAATTACACGTAGACAGTATTTTATTCACAAAAACTATTGGAAAATTATATATTTATATTTTCGTTATTTAATATACCTATGCATGTATCTCGGTGACAGGATTGAGTAGAAAACTTCAAGTGCACTGTTGAAACGTTATAATTGTTTCAAGTCGCGATGTCTGGAGGTGTCCGGTTGCCACTTTACTCAAGTTTAATTGATCAGGATTAAAGAAAACCGAAATAAGCAAACACCGTAAAATATCAAATAAATACAGTACAAATGGTGCAAACTGAAAATCAAACTGCACACTCGTTCGAAGTACTCCGCTCGAATGACAAGCGATGTGATCGTGTAGGTATGTATGTAACGTAACCCCCTCCCGAGTACCGACAATCAGCACTTTATCCGCGCCCCTGGCAAACGTGAACAAAATTAATAGTAACTAACGGCAAGTGGGTTTGAACGGTGGACAGAGAATGAACAAACGAAGAAGCAATAACCTTTCGCGAGCTTTCCTTAAAACCGCTTTGATGCAACGAATTTCACCTACCGTAACCGCGACCTGTCATTTGTCCGACGCCATGTTGTGATTGTAATTAAAACAAGCAACAGTTGGTTTGGCGTAGTGGAATGCGCAGGCGCGTGCGGATACATGCGTATTGGTGGCGCCCTCTTCCGGAGACCTATTCAACCAAAACGTCACATTTTTCATCCAAGGATAAAGAGGGTCCCCTTTGCATGCCGGATCTGCGCTTACGTTTCGTGAAAAATGGAAACCCGTTTCTGTTATCGCGTGCGCACGGTTCACGAAATAACCTAAAAATTAATCATCTGAACCGTTCTTAAAGGTCACAATGGCTGCAAAAATACAACAATTTGACCCACCCAGTTCGGCCAGTTCCGACAGGTAAATTTCCCCCATGAAATCAATCAAAGCAAGTCAATTCCATAGAGGGTTACAACTTTAACGTGTCACTTGGAAAGATGAATCTCCGTTAGTTCTCCGCAATTCGTGCCGTTTTTTTGCGTCCTTATTTCCTCTGATAAATAATCGAAATCCAGCTTCACATGCATACATACGGATATAGTATAAGAGAAAGTAATGAAATGAACCACTTTTTGGTTGTGTGTGCCCTGCTAGCGACGACGGAGGTGAGCAGTGTCTCGAAGATCGAGAGGTTTTTCTCGCCGATGAACTGGCTGAGGATGTTGATCGGTACCAACGTTCAAACAGCACCCCGACACCTCAATCACCCAGACCTCCATCCACAGGTCAGTTATTCTCACTTTTTTCGTTCCGATCATCTCCGGTAGCAGCAATCCTTAGGATAATTTTTGACAATCGAATGAATGTTTAATTCTCAGGCTCTCAGAAGTCACCCAGATCTAGGAGGCAACGAACTACCAGTATGACACAGTCGAGTAAGAAGACCTCTGCTGAATCTATTTTACGGAGCAAGACTAGAACGATATATACAGCTGGGAGACCTCCATGGTACAATTCTGCTGGCCAACAAGTTGAACCATTTGTTATAGGTTGATATTAATATTTATTTTCTACTGAAATAACGTTTGCGGAATGTTTATTAATATCTTGATAATGATTTGTGTAAATTGTGTTACGCTGCTTTTATCTTGAATACGATTTCATTAGAAATTTGTAGCAATCAGTTCGATTCTTTCATTCTGCCTATTAACAATCCTGCACACCTTATAATTTGAAAAACAATGCAGGAATATGCGGTGGCAGTGCTTCAGGGAAAACTACAGTAGCTGCAAAAATAATAGAATCCCTGGACGTACCGTGGGTTACTCTTCTTAGTATGGACTCATTCTACAAGGTGAACTTACAGTTTTATTGTGTTCAAAATTGTTAGTTTAATAAGTAGATATATTACAGGATTCTTGGCAGAAAATCTTACTTGTCATCTCCTTCTTCCTTTCATTTTGTAGGTTTTGAACGAAAAGCAGCATGCAATGGCAGCAGATAACGAATACAACTTTGATCATCCAGACGCTTTTGATTTTGAGCTTCTTGCTGCAACGCTACAACGTCTTAAAGAAGGAAGAAAAGTAGAAGTTCCAATTTATAACTTTGTCACCCACTGCAGAGAAAATCGAACTGTGAGTGGCGAGAATCCCTGCCATTTTCTAAGTAATGCTCGAGATTGCTTATCACCGTTTTTCAATTCTAGAAAACCATGTACGGTGCCAATGTTATAATATTTGAAGGAATACTTACTTTCTACAATGCGGATGTACTAAAGGTAATAGACCTTCAATAGAAACAGATTGCGGGGTGAAAATAATGTACATTTTTTTACACTCTTTGTATACAGATGTGTGATATGAAAGTATTTGTCGACACGGATGCAGACGTAAGATTGGCGAGAAGGCTGAAAAGAGATATATCCCAGAGAGGCAGGGATTTGGAGGGGGTATTAAAACAGTACTGTACAATGGTGAAGCCCTCTTTCTATTACTACATTGCCCCCAGTATGGTACATGCAGATATTATCGTGCCTCGGGGCGGAGACAACGAAGTGGCGATTGAGCTAATAGTACAGCACGTTCATACCCAATTGCAATTGGTAAGATGGTATATTGAAGAGGTCTTTGAATAAATGTTATGCATGAGAATCTAAAATGCAATAATAACAATACAATTGTTGTATTTTCTAGAGAGGATTCAAGCTGCGCGAGAAATTGGCCCATTCGTACATTGGCCAGCCTTTGCCAACTTCACTATATCTTCTACCAGATACTCCACAAATAAAGGGCCTGCATACGTTCATTCGCAACAAATCGACGTTCAGAGATGAATTCATTTTCTATTCTAAACGCCTTATACGACTGGTTATTGAATATGCCCTATCACTACTACCATTCAAGGTGAAATATTTTTCTTACAACACTTTTGACTGAAAAATCAAGCTTCTATGGTAACTGAGCTCACAAACGAGTGATGACCAATTGCCAAGATCCATGGTGTTGAACTATTCAATGTTCGTTTTACAGGAGATCACAGTTGAAACTCCGCAAGGTGTGTTGTACCAAGGAAAACGTGGAGCGACCGACAAAATATGTGGAGTATCGATACTTAGAGCAGGGGAAACCATGGAACAGGCTGTGTGCGACGTTTGCAAAGATATACGAATCGGCAAAATACTTATACAAACAAATCTGCATACTGGAGAACCTGAGGTGATCATTCTGCATCTTGTACTATTCTATGCGAATTCGAGCGTTTTCAACTTTGGACCTTTAGAAATACCTTGGATATAACATTGTTCTGTGTACTTTAATTTCAGCTATACTATTTGAGACTCCCAAAGGATATTAAAGACTACAAAGTAATACTAATGGATGCAACAGTTGCAACTGGAGCTGCAGCAATGATGGCTATCAGGGTGCTGCTAGACCATGATGTTGCTGAGAACAATATCTTGTTGGTTTCCCTGCTTATGGCAGAGTCTGGCGTACATTCTATTGCCTATGCCTTTCCCCAAGTTAAGATCGTAACGTCCGCACTGGATCCCGAAATTAATGAGAAATTTTACGTGCTACCAGGGATTGGAAACTTTGGTGATCGATATTTTGGTACAGAACCCTCAGGCGAAGATTGACTTGAGTATATACAGTATAAATATGCCATATACGTAGAGATAAGTATAATATACACAATGTTTCTTGTTATTTAATAAATTTCTGATAATTCTTGTCAATGCTGTACTTGACTGATTCATTTCAAATCTTATAATTCCCTCACAAGTCTTGGGATGTAGGTAGTTACTGAACGCCAGAATTTGTTCTAAAATACGTATGGTGGCTATTAACCGATTTGGTTTTCCCAATAAAAAGTAGCCTTATCCGTAGACACAGTTTCACGTTGCACTTAGATTCAAACTGTGCTTTCATTATTCTAAAAATTCACCAAAATTCGCTTAGCAATGAAACGTTAATTAGAAGTTTTCAGCCATTGTAAGTCAAACGTTCAAGTTGCACAGGTAGACAATAACGTTATAGTTTATGAATAATTATCTTTATAGTTATATTACAGATTTTTATAGACGTTCATCATCATCTTCAATGGAATAACGAAAATATTCATAATACAATAATATCTATAGCCGGTATATAGACTGCCTAGAAAATTGCAGGCAAATAATTTCTTCCTCCACCTAAATTATGTACCTTTTTTTTACAGGTAGCAAGAATCATTTTGCTCGCTTATTACCTTTCAAATTTTATTTGGATACTGTAGTTAAATAATAACAAAGAATTTCACTCGATGAAATGATCATGAGCTTCCAAGCGGAATAGCCGATTATTCTTAAAGTATACTATACACGCGTAATATAGCCACAGATGAGATTTATCTGTGACTAAACTTCTGAATTCAAATTATTTTGGCATCAAGCTGTAAAAATATAATAAAAATTTAATCAGTAACTCTATCTTCCTATCTATCTGTACTCTACAGGCTGTGCCAAACTCAAATGAAGGTATGCTCTTCGTTTTTAAAAGTTTTGTCACATCTCTAATCGGGGATCTATCTCTCCTCTAATTGTCTATGCGATAACAAAGTTGTTAGAATATTTGTTTCACGTTCGATTCTATTAATAATATTATTATTCGGACAAGCTGTGGTTTTCCCTCTATGGTTATATACACACATTATATAAATACATTGGTATACATATGTATACATATATTCGCTTTAATGATGGAATAAAATACAATAAACATGGAAATCGAATCGAATGCGCACCGTTCGTCTTGCCTACCGGCAGCTTCCCAATGTTATTAACGATTATTTATTCATCTTCTCCCAGGAATGACATTGTTCCAACAATACTACTTTTGCATCTGCCAAGCAGCAAATCGAAAACTTTCAACAGCTATAAACTCCACTGGTCAACATTCAATGACAGAGCGAGGCATTATAGTTCCGGACAAATTTTCTCTCCTGAGTCGATTGAAACCCTGCAAGACCCTTAGAATGATCTTAGTGATGGAAAGGCTATTTCCGAATCACGCAATGTCAAATCTCTGAGGGGAATAAATATGTCGACGATTATTTGAACAGTTAAAATGACTTTAGTATTAAAATTGATTATTGCATTGAAAATTTCATTTCTTCTCGTCCGATAATACATCGCTTGTATGAAGATTATTTAAACTATTTAGACATACAACAATCGGTTCAAGAATTCTGCCTCGATCTGTAATTGTTGATTCACAGTTCCAAAAATTACTTAAGTTATACTAAGTTACGACAACTTTACTATAAATGTAATTGAATAATGTGATTAAATCAAGTACAGAAGTATAGGGTGGTGGGGTGATGTCCCCTTTATTTCGTTTAAACTTGTATTCCTGACACCGGGCAGGGAATTGGATTCAGATTCAGTAGCGGGTAGGCCTGACAAGTTGAATGGGTACGCGCCGATGCCGACGGATCAAAGGGTAGAGAACAGGGCGAGGCCGAGATTTATCAATACCAAGCGGTCTGTTAAAATTTCACAGCGGCGAAATGTTATTTACACCCTGAATCAATTGTTATTTGATTATCTGATTTAGTCAAGTTAGCTCAAAATATTGAGAGCTAAAAAAATCGACACCACGATCGATGAATGGAGGACATGAGTAGGGAAAAGCTGAGAGCCATTCGCCGTCGGTCAATTTATGAATAAATGGCACACAGTTGGACGTTAAACATATGGAAAAGAGTTATACCAGGTCAGGGGATGCTATAGAACGATCGTGGGTAGCTAATTTTAAATTTCGTTAGTCGAATCACTGCTGGAACTACTCCCGGCCGACGTAGAAGAGGTAGAAGAGGTCCTGCTACTACTCGATTCGTTGGCTGCCCTGAAACAATACACATTCATGTTTGGTACATGATTTGGCAAACGAAAAGCAGCCAGCGAGGTACATTGTTTCAACGTCTTTGTTTCTATCAATTTGCTGACTCGCAAGCTTTATTATTATTGTTGTTATTATTGTATAACTATTATCTGTGTAGAGTATTGAGAAAACGTACCGAAATAGAGCAGCCAGACTCGGGGCTACTGTGTCTTGATTTGCTTCTACTGAATTTTGATCTCCCAAGCTCTGTCTACAAATCGGACAGGTACCATGCTGAAATTTAAAACAGATAATGAAACATCGAAGTGTCGTTGATAGATCGATACATTGACATTGAAGAAATGCAGATTTTCCGATCCCATCACGAGTATAAACTTTTGAGAAAAATAGCAGAATATGCTTTGTATTAAAGAGACTGTGGAATACTCAAATGAAAGCTTGTTTCACTTGTGTGACGTTAAGCTTCAACAAAAGAGCGTTTGCCCGCGCAGACGACTGCAACTCACCAATTCTAGCCAGGGCACGATACAGGGTGCATGGTAAAAGTGTTGGCAAGGTAACTGTCTAACTGGTTCAGCCAGTCTGAAATCTTCCCAACAAACCGAGCACTGGAGCTTTCCATCTGTTGAAACAAAGTTATTTAATTAATGAGTGAGTATTATGGGGTGAAAACAGTTTACCTGATATGAGATTGGCCGATTTATTGGGGCAAACAACAGGCAATACAGGATTTTTGACTCACCAACTTGTTCCTGTGAGACCATAGTACTTGGTATCTGATCTATTTGGTCGCGAGGCAACGGCGGCGGACCGGTACCTTCCATTTGATTCAGTAATTGAGTAACTATTGCATCCAATCCGTCTCTGCCCCAAACATAGTCTCCCGGGTTTCCCAAGAAGAGCCTGCAAGTGAGCGGGAAATCTCTGTAATTTATTCTGTTTAGAACCAAGTAGAAGATATAAGTAGAATACGCACACAGGGGGTTGCCCTGGTCCGACTGGTACACCCCATCCAACTTCGGACAAATTGAGAATGAAATCTTGTATGAGATGTTCAATCGGCATTGGCATCGCTCCCCTGGCTCGACCGCTGCAAAGTTTATAAACATTCATCATTTTATCATAAATTCCCGCATAGAAGAACAGAAATTAGCTGGTAGAAAATCAATTCCAGAGAATCTAATGTTTGTATGTGAACATGATATAAGAGATTATACCAAAGGGAAGATAGTTTTAAAGTTAAAACAGCAAAAAGAAATTCGTTTTCAACATCCGGTCAGATAATACCTATAAAATGAATTGAAAGAACGTCTCTTGGCCTAGATTAAAAAGTTACACTCAAAAAATATACGGCAAAAATGCGTCCCCAAGATTTGTCGCGATATTTATAAAGTCAAATTTATGATTCTGCATTCTCTCAATTCGAAATCTAGTCTGCGGAAGAAATCTTTGGTATAGCTTATAGAATTTGAAAATTGTATTATCCAGGGACGCTCAAAAGTTGTTGAGGCAAAAAGAGAGTAAAACAAGAAGGAAAAAACGAGTTGGCGATAGGCAAGAGGCATCGTGTCAGTAAATAGAATACCGAGGGCGTAGAAGCCTGGTGCGGGAGGGAAGTGCGGTGTACCTGCCGGGGCGGCGAGGATCTGTTCGGTCGCGGGGCCTGAGCACCCGCCTCTCGCCTCCCGGTGTGCTACCTCTACCACTGCTGGCGCCACCCGCAACCCCGGCTGGGCCGCTTATTCCACTGGAAATAGTACCGCCAGCTCCTGTCAGTCCCAAAAACAGCTCACTCAACTCCTCTCCAATTCGGTGTGGGAACTGGAGAAAAAAAACAAGTCTTGATCAACTAAATTACAGATAACGTTGCAAGGTAAAGTGAAAGCCTAAGGATGAAGCAAATGATTCCAGGTTGTAGTTCCAAAAAATTGAACACTTTCGAATATAATAATATGATAACGAAAGAAAGGATGCTAAGAATTCAGCTACTTCATATCTTTTACAGACGAGCTTAAAATAATTTTGTTTGGTTCAAATAATAACGATTATTTGACTGAAAATTGTTAACAAGCATAAAAAAATGGTAAGAACAATTTACAAATATACATTACAAATAATGAAAATTCTTTATTTTTGATCAGCTTTCAAAATTTCATGGTTTGTTTTACACAAGTATAAAATATCTTCGAATCTACTGATAAAAAGTTTCGAAAAAAACACTCATATTAGTCAAAAATAAAATAAGGTGTTATCCGTATGAATCTTTCAATGCACTGGGTTATCGGAGATCGTGATCAACTGGATTTTTGACGTTAATATAACTGTTTTTTGTTTTCTTTTAACTTCTTTTAGTAGGTTTGCAGAGATTTCATCACTGAGCAAGACATACCATGAAATTTTGAAATCTGATCAAAAATAATTAATATTCACTATTTGTAATGTAGGTGTACTTGTAAACTGCTCTTACCATTTCGTTATGCTTGTTGGTATTTCCGAAATTCTTGAATAATTGATTATAAGTTCTTATAATTTTGAGGTTGTGGGGATATCCTTTCCTTGATATTGACCAATTAGTTTTCACATAATCATTATCCAAGATTAATGAATTAGGCTTTCGTCTGTCTCATTGTTTTGATGCCGATTGTACCACCCAAATATTCTTAATTGATGGTGAGTATTTACCGAACGAGAACTCACATCATATCCTGAAACATCTGCATCCACGTCGCTGAGCTCCTCACTGCTAATGTCCATATCAGCACCGCCATCGTTACCTGCGGCATCTAGTTCTTCGATGAAACCACTCGAGCAGTTTGGACACGTATAATCCTATATCAAAGTTCAAAGCAATTAAAATACTGATATGTTTGTCCGCTAATGTTACTATTGTTATTATTGCCGCATATTTGTCTTGTTGTTTGTCACAGGAGGGAAAATTATGCCAGAAAATTACTTTCTGAAAAGGATCTGTAAGCTACGGTTCCCCTTTAGAGTGTTGTCACATTGTTGGGAGGAGTTGTCATCCGAGTATTTGTAAACAGGTGAACAATGTCGAGAAAATGAATCAATAAAATTTCACAGCTTTGAAAATAACGTTGGTGTGTAAAGTGGTGTATGTTGTGACATTTGTACGTTACATACGGCAACTGGAGACGAGTTATTGAAAAAAAGATCCTTGGACATCACGGCTAGTATAGCTGAACATTATTCACGATTAAACAGAATGTTGTCGGCATAATTTCGATCAGGTAATAGATTTGGAAAAGTGGGAGAGTTGGTGATTTCTCATGCTGATTGACGCCCGAACGTTGGCCGTATAAATAACATGTATAGTGTACGTGGGTATAGCTCGGAGCTCCGATGACCGTTTCTCTACACGGGATTAATCGTTAGTGTTACGCTACTATAATCCGAGCAATGTTGAGCTCTGTCAATGCACCGTCACTATACTTACGGGTAGCAAGTGTTCAATTTCGACGCTGCATCTGTGACAAAAAAATCGGGACATCGGAGTCCCATCGACGGCGGCTTCGGCCATGTTTGACGTGTCCCCTTCCGCCTTTGCGTTCGCACACCTTCGCGAGTCGCGACTTCGCTGCGATAATCGCAGAGCTAGGACTTGCCAGCTTGATTAGACTCAAAAGTTTGTTCGGTTTGTTGTATGCATTTTTTTAGAAAATTTATGTGGTACGTCGATCTCCCACCGAGTCGCGGAACATTTCGGAAGGTGGTTGTCTAGCTATTCCGAATAGTTCATAATTCTCAAGTTCGACGCACGACTCACACATAGGTAGATACGGGTCCACGCTGGTTGAAGGCCGTTCTTAGTCAGCGACAGAATTTCGTTGTATTTCATGGCGATTGATTTTTATCCTTATTTACCAGCTGACTTCAGCTAACCTTAAATTGACTGAATGACATTTGCCCGGCGACAATAACCTCTTCTTTATTTATCAGATAAAAAGCCTCGTTAACAGGGTCCCGAAAATGAAGTATGTCACCGGTAGTGTTTATCGTAAACTATATGACGGGGCTAAACGCAATTTTTCTTTTACAGCTGCAAGACAGAGTTAGAAAACAAAGTATCTGCTGAATTCGATCCCTTGGCAGGCACGATTCCATCCGATTCCAACTCGCCTACATGCCTAAATAATCCAGCTGCCTCAGCCTCTTCCAAGACAAACGATAACTGCGAGGAATTTCCTAGGAATATATTGGACAAAGAGGAGGAGGGAATACCGAAATCTGATACAAACGGACAAATCGTGAATGAGGCCAGTTCGTCGGAATTATCGATACGCAGCGAGACACTGACTGGTGTCAACGGTGACACCTTTCCAACAACAGACTCGGATTGTCGTGCTTCCCCAGTTGGTAAAAGTTGGGGAAAATCAACCCGTCAAAAGTCACGCAAAAGGTAAGAACAACTCTCATTACATTCCCAAAAATTTAATCGAGCAAAGACACGAGCGAAAAATTCTCCTACTTATTGGTGAACCACATTATTTTTTAAGGAAAGCAAAACCTTTGATACCGGGTTATGCCAAAGACTGGGAGAGCAATGACTCGTGGACTTCGGAAAAGGCCCAAGAAGACTGCACCATGGTGGCAGAAGAAATTGAGACAAAGCGAAGGAAGATCAAGAGTCTGCAGCAGAAAAATAGACGGTTGAAAGTTAGGCACAGTCGATTGAAAGCTGCTATTAAGGAGATGAAAGCAAATATGGCCGATAGGGATTAAAACATGTGAAGAGAATTTGAATTTGAAAAGAAAATTATCCGCCAAGAGACAAAGATGTACAGCTTGATAAAGAATCAGCTGGTGCAAGTGCTGGCGTAGCCATGTGAGAAATTGGACAATAATGCAAATTTTATAAGCCTGTAATCAGGCTGCAAAAAACATGCAATTCAATTCTAAGAAAACCTACTTTCAGAAAGTTTTGGCGAGATATGGATAGAAATTTTTCGAGTCGAGTAAAGTTCAAAAATCAGATGCCAGGGTGTAGAGTGATAGATTGAGTATCTTTAGAAATGAAATATTTAGCTTGAGAAAACCTTTTTCTCCTAAGCAATATATCAGGAACGAAATTATTTGAAAAATTACAAAATATAACTAATATATTGTATACATTCATACATATATTTTAGGTAATCATAAACGCATAACAGATAATGGATATAATTTATTGTAGGTACAGTGGCTCAAATTTTTTCATCCTCATCCTCAAATTCTTCCAAATGATTCAACTTCAACTCCTTGGTTTTATCGATTTTTGCAGTAAAAATTCCTTTCTTTTTATCTCTCTTCTTCTTCTGTTTCTGACCAACAACATACTCGGGCATGAGAACTTTGGTACTCAAAAATATTGGCTTCTCTTCAGGTGCAACGATTACCACAGAATTCTGGCAAGTCCCTGCTTGGGCTGCCTTTGGCTTTTTGAATTGGATGCTCGATGATTGTTTTGGTTGTTTAAAGATCAGACTTTTGGTAATAACAAGGCTGTCTTTTTCATTGCTCTCCATTGGCGAGTCTGAATCTTCCGTGTTTCTCAGACCTTCTTCCGCCCTTCGAGCTTTGAGTTCTTTGAGAAAGGCAAATGCTGTCTTTGCATTACTGCAATCGGTCATGTCATCGGTAGACACGTCGTGCAAGCTATACTTCATCCATTTGTGTGGATTTCTGTGATGGTCAGGGATGCTACGGGAATTATTACGAGGCGCTGGTCCTTCGGGTCTTTTGAAGATGCTCTCCTTGCCGCGAAACTGTCTCATTTCACTTTTACGTTTCTTACTGCTCCGCGGAAAGCGTCGTCCATCGTCCGTGCTTAAAGATTCAATATCCATCGGCTCAACCCGAGTGTCAATGCTTCTTCCTCGGTTGCATTCTTTTTCGGCAATTGAAAGTTGATCGAACAATTTTTTTTGCCTGTCGGCAAAAGCGTCATTGCCGCCGTACAATGTAAATTTATTTGACGCATGCATTGTTAACCTAATTTAATTCGATCGAAAAGCTTACGACATCACTTGACACTTTGACAGTTCTCTCTGGTTCTCTCATCTGTATTGAAGCATGAAAGAAGGAACGTGGGAGATGTATGAAGCGACCTCTACCAGGGAAACGTAAATATCACACCTTTAAATAATTGTCACACCACGTCGCTGCTGGTCGATTTTTAGGCGCAATTTATTTAAATTTACGAAAAACACCGACACACTCTTCTCGCCTCCCACGTGCTCCGATATAAATTAAAAATGCCTCCAGAATCCGGAAAACGTCGTGGCTGGAATACCCAAAATTCGCAGAGACGCGATAATACCATCGAGCCCGAAAGAAAACGATACTTTGGCTAATTTTTTGTTATAATTTAAATTTTTTGATGAATAAATCGATGAAATTTAAATGAACGTATATATACCAACATTATAGAGGAGGGTTGAAGAAAAGAAATAAAACATTATTCATAATGACAATTTAACGTAATATATTTAATTTTCTATCAACCTACTTATTTAATTTATGAGATCACAGAGAATACGACATGCAGCTATAGTAAAACTAAGGTGCAAAGATTATCGGTATACATAAGTATTTTATTATGTTTGATTTGTGTGTTTTAAATTTATATATATAATGTATTTCGCTAACTATCTATATAAAGATAGCGCCTCGTAAATAGTATAGGAACGAAGGAATAATACCAAAGCTATCCACGGCTCGTGACTATTATAGTTATACCACTACGTACTCAGAAAACAATGATATTGTATATTATACCTGTGTAGTACGGATCTGTCCTACGTGTAATGATCCGCGAGGATCAAAAATTTCTTAGGCAGGACCGTAATAAGACCTCACGAGAGTCATATCCCGGTTATTGCCGTTCAATTACATGGAAGTCATATTATAAACAGTTACGCAAAGTAGATAATTTAAAAATTCGTCCATTGATTCAGAATACATATAGGTATATGTTTATATTACACTTGAGCGCGTTATATTTACCTTACATTTATAGTTACGCGACAAATTTCACGGCTGTTCCCCGATCGTACACGATCTTAATTATAACTCCGCGGTTACAAAAATAATCTTCACCCTGTGTTCACAGCGTCCACCCAAAGCATAAACTCGTTATTTATGAATATTAATACATCCTAGGTAAAGTCTCCTAATTAGTTACAATGAATAGAAACTAAACGAAACTGAAAACATTCCTAAAGATTCTCTCTCCAATTTTTCTCTCCTTTGTTAAAGTAATATAAGGACATGAATAGGTATACGTATTATTATACCTGACTCGCCTTTTCGTGACTAGTGACATAGCTCTTAGATCGATTCAATACTCTCCTTGACTAGAACACAATAAACTTTCTTAAAATTATTTAAACAGCCATTTTCAAATCACCCAACTTGACTAGAAACCTCATGCAAGCAGTATCATACCAAAGACATTTCCATTCGACAGAAGCATCCTCAATCAATTTTGATTGTAGCTATAGATAACTATATTAAGATATCTCGCTAATATATGCAATAATCCGCATACGTATTTTCAAAACGTCACGCTTACCGACGAAAATATCGAGGCCATCGTCGTCTTTTAAAATTTTTATGAAAACAATTCAAATGTAGTATCTAACACCATCAACAATTATAAAATACTTTGGACAGAGGAGATATTTGAATTTTGTCAAAACTGTAACAGGAGCTCCCATCCCCTCATGCGCTTAATTCAACTACGGTCATGCCTAGAAACTAATAGTCACGCTAGTAGAAGTAGTTTATCTAGTTTTGCAGATATAGATATCAAGCCGCGCTTATTGTTGCGGGGGAATCTTTCCGGAGCCCTTTTTGATAGTTGCATACTAACTGGTACAAGATACAAATGGAACACTATTAATAAGCTGCTCCCCGATATTGATAATTCGAAACACCATAATTATCTCCGCCGCCATAATTTTGCGATACATTATCCTGGACATAGTTTCTTTGGGTAGTATATCCATAACCACCACTCTGTCCTGATTGATTATTCTGTTTCCCTCCTGCGTAGCTGTTGTAGTCAGAACTGGGATAGTTTCCTGAACTGGGTTGATAGGAAGGTCCTCCTCGCCCTCCTCTTCCTCTGCCAGATCCGCCTCCTCGGCCTCTTCCATCCGTATTCCCTCGTCGTCCTCCACCACTGCTAGCACCTCCTCCAAACCGCTTGCCTCCTGAGTTTTAGAATTTTTTTTCATTTATTCTAGCAAAGTTTTGTTTACATTCAGGATTTCCAATAATTTAGGCCACACCCTCGAGGCAATTTAGTCATGAAGGTAGATAATAGCTCCCAAAAATTAGTAGATATCCCGTTTATGAAAAATCATAATCAACCTTTTTCATAATTCATACCTCTACCACCGAAGCCACCGGACTTAGCCATCTCTGCCATCTCGCTGAGCCGAGGATTAATGTTTTGTCCAGCTTCGCGCAATACCTCGATCAAATCCCCAGCGTGTTTCATGTTATGGGTAGTAAAAAAAGCATAAGCTGTCCCTGTCTGACACCTACGTCCCGTGCGGCCGATACGATGAATATAGTCCTCAGAGGATGAAGGGTAATCAAAGTTGATGACATACTTCACGTCTTCCACGTCTGTAATATAGAGATCTCTTTCAGTTTTGGTCCATTTCCACTGCGATCACATCAATTTAGTCAATTACGTGAATGTTGGTAATTGAAATTCTATGGAAGTTAAGTAACTAAGACCCGCAGGCCATACGGAATGCAAATATGAACTCGAAAGAAAGGAATCGAGTGGGGTGCGTTTGGTGAAAGCGTATGATGTCAAGTCACAGATCTAGTGCCACGTTAACGGGTGCATCGGGAGTTTTCATCACAGCAACATCAATAATGATGAATATAAATTTATCAATGATAGTTCACCCAAACGTGGTATTAGATTTTCGATCTATTATGAAATGGAATAATAAATAAATACATGGATGGCACCCACCTTTCGCCCGCAAGTTCCGACTCAAACGGCGAGATGGGCTTCATTTGCAAACAGAATGGTGCGATGCCAATTTCAGTTGGTTTGTTATGGAAATTTAGTATCGGCCTAGCAATTAGACAGACACAGCGGTTGTGTCTGATATATGGGATAAAGGCAGCATTTTAGGGTTTAGACCCGACGAGTGCATTAGTTCTGTTAGAGGCACCAGATATCTAGGTATTGATTAAGTTCTAAACCGTTGCATCCTTGAGCAGCAGGAGTCCTAGATTTTGAAAAAAGCTAGGGATCAAAATCGCCAGGACTATAGGCTAGTTTACATCTTCCAAAACGACAAAATTCAAGTTACAATGAATTAAAATATGATTGAGGGCTCATTTGATTCGGGATGGCGACTAGAAAAGTATGCGAGATTTTCATACCCGCCCATAAACAGTTGCAAAAGTTATAAACAAATTAAGATTTGGAAAAGAAGGGGTCTAGTTTTCTGCTGATAAATTTTTTGGCATTTAATTCGTTAGAGAATATTACGATTAGCAAAAAAAAATAAAAAATTCCAACGGTTCATAATCAATTTTTTCATTTTTGGGTTGTTCAAACGATATATTAAGAAATTATTTTAATCTTTCAATCATTCATTTACAATTTTCTACAAGATAAAGGACAAATAATTTTTTTTTATATGATAATTTAATTGTTTATTAAGTAAACAATTTGTTATAAACAATCACCGAATATATTGAAAATTATTTTTAGATTCTAAAACAAGTAACAAAAACAACCATGTATGTCAGAATGTGAGAATGAAAATAAATTCCAAGACTCTTGTATTGGAATTTTTCTTTCTCTTTAAGAATCTTTTTTCGAATTTACGCTATCACTTATAGTTTTCGAGCTATCAACAAACAAGTAGACTCCTTCTTTTCCGAATCTCAATTTATTTATAACTTTTGCAATTGTTTATGGGTGGGTATGAAACTTCCACACATTTTTCTAGACGTCATCCCGAATCGAATGAGCCCTCGATCATATTCTAATTCCCTGTAACTTGAATTTTCACGTTTTTGAAAATGTTAACTAGTCTACTAGCAGTAAACAGCATTTCAGAATCGAATCTAACTGCGTTCAGCTTTACGACGCGATATAAAGCGTGGAAGTGGGCCCTTGGAGGTGTTCCATTATCGAAATAAATAGGGTACCGTGTGAAACTAATAAATAAAATAAAAAAATAGCTGTGTCTGCCCAATACTGGCATTACACCGCGTCGATATAGCGAACTCTGTGCCTCTGGAAAAGAAAACCAGACTGACTTATTGTTGGCGGTAGCTTGTGTGCGTTCCTAGAACCCTGCCAAGTTCCCAAACATAATTTATAATATGTGCTTGTAACTTGAGGCAATGAATTGTTATAGATCTTTTAGAAGAACAATTACACACGGTTGATGAATATCAAAGATTATTAACAGGCTGCAGGACGTAGTGAGACTCGCTTTCCTTCTCTTTACAGGTATAAGCGTAGGTTCAGCGTGTGATATTGAGGGAACACAAATGTTCAACAGGTGTAGAGATTAAATCCCGCAGGGCTCTATGACGTAGCTTAGAACAATAAGTTAAATAGTTCCAACGCCTCACACATCGCTACGTACAATTGTCGGCCGGTCTCGATCACTATAACGCCTCACCGGCTAAATCCAATAAGTGTTGCCAATACCCAGAAATATAATATATACGTTTGTGTTTTTTTGCGCTCGAGTAACAGAGAACAGTGGAGAACAGAGGAACGCGAGGGTGAAAGGCAATAGCTTTGCAGAACATACCTAAACCCCTGGCCGCCACATCTGTGGCAACTAAAATCGGGGCTCTACCGCTACGAAACTCTTGCAAGACATGATCCCTCTCTTGCTGGTTCTTATCCCCATGAATGCTCAATGCTTGCCAGCCATCTCGCCTGATATTCCTCGTGATGTCGTCCACCTTCCTCTTGGTCTCAACGAATATTATTGTCTTATTCTCTTTTTCCGTTCCAATCTCTTGCAGGAGTCTGAACAACTTCATATCTTTCTCAAACTCCTGGCAAACGTCGATTATTTGAATGATGTTGTGGTTCGCGGATAACGTTAAAGAGCCGATATTCAGATGAGTGTAGTTGGTGAGAAAATCTTCAGCCAAGGCACGTACTTCCTTTGGCCAAGTTGCTGACCACATTAAAACTTGACGATCTGGCCTGATTTGCTCAATGATTCTACGAATCTGAGGCTCAAACCCCATGTCGAGCATTCTGTCAGCCTCATCCAAAACGAGATAGGTACATCTGCGTGAATCATCATACAATAAGTAAATACAAAATCAAATTATCCGATACAAAACGTATTGGTTCGGGGCGTTGTTATACACCGGTCATTATTCTCGGGGATCTTCGAATAGGTAGGTAAGATATTTGCAAACATAAAGGAAGAAAAAATATTCATAAATAATACCTGGCTTGCCAATTAGTCACAGGGTGTCTAGCGACCGGAAAAACGGGGAATGATACGGGATTTCTGAATTGCCCTTGAATATACGGAAAATATACGAGAATTTCGCGAAGCAATTGGGAGTTACTATTGGGAAAATATTTTTTCTCATATTTCAAAAAGTGTATCATTCAACTTTCAGAATGTCATCAAGATAGGTTTTCGTCAATATTTCTGGATTTTTTGTGTAAAAGATTACCCAGTAAAAACTCTGATACAGAGGTAAAAAAATTTGTCTTCTTAATTCTTCATTTATTCTTACCGTGTACTCGTTATATTTAAAGGAATAATATAATCGTACAACTGTACATACATGAATTTTCCAAAAACCGCCAGGATTAGACGGGAATTTTTATTTCCAGATTTCGCTAGACACCCCGTCAGACAATGTGAACACCAGCCACCATTCTACCTGCGCAAGTTGGTTGTGCCTCTTTCCAAAAAGTCGATAAGTCTCCCCGGTGTTGCTATGCAGATCTCTACACCTCTCTCCAAATCGTGAGCCTGTGGACCTTTGGGCGCACCACCAAAGACACACGTGTTTCTAACAGAGGCAGTTTCTCCAAAGCAGTTGGCAACTTCTTGGATTTGTTGAGCCAGTTCTCTGGTGGGAGCTAGTATTAGCGCCACAGGCCCATCCCCACTGCTCAGACGAGGTTGATTTATGATGTGTACTATAGCCGGCAGTACATACTGAAAATTTATATTACTTAAAATTATAGTAAATCATTAATACATCTTCGAAGAACATTTGTGTTCCAAAATAATTCACAGATTCTGAATATAGAATGATTTGATTAGTTGATTTTTGTTCTAGAAAATTGAGAAACAAGTAAATAAAGTTTGTAAATCTCAATGTTTTGCAGAAAAAATGATTGTCAATTTAATTAATTTTTAGTAGCTATAGAAATAGCTCACTCCCAGTGTTTTTCCAGATCCAGTTTGTGCTATAGCAACAAGATCTTTTCCACTGAGGGCTATAGGCCAGCCCTGAGCTTGAATAGCGGTAGGCTGGGTGTATCCCTGTCTACGAATTCCTTCCATGACATAGGAGGGAAAGTTCCCTTCTTCAAAATACTGAATTGGATTTGGAACTTCATCACCTTTTACTGTGATTTCTGCATCTTCTCTGAATCGATCGACTTCCTCCCTTGATCTGAAAAAACCCTTTCGTTTATCTCTTCCCAATCTCCTTGAGAATATTTTCTAAGGACTGCTGCCACTCTACCTGGTTCTAACTGCAGGATGTTCCACATAAAAGTCCTTTCGCAGTGGCTCAAGGGATCTGACGTCCCAGTTTAGTTTACGCAAAGAACTGCCGGGCTGTTTTCCTTTTAAATTACCAGATCCTCCACTGCCGCCACCTCGTCCTCCATATCTAGATCCACTATCTCCTCCTCCTCGGCTTCCTCCTCGGCCATTGCCACTGCCACCTCGCCGTCCTCGACTCTGATCACGATCTCTGCTAAACCTGTTATTCACAGTTTAATATCGGTCCAAATTTTTACAATAATAATCACTAAGCCATTTTCTCTAGATAATGCGATAACTTTGACCGATGTTCTGTTTGCTGAATTTTCAGAAATAATCGCGAGAAGGAATGCTTCTTTCCAAGCGACTGTATAGATTCTAAATGTAATATACGTAAATAGTTGGTTGCATCACAAATTAGACAGACATGTGTTATGAGACTGATTATGGAAAGGGATGAGGGGTAATTGTTTGCTTAAATTAATACTTACATCGCACGAGAAAGCAATCGGTTTAATTATTCCGAAAAATTGAGTGAGGGAATGGAAATTGAGGCCGGACAGATACAGGGACGAAAAACGGCGAGAAGAGACCCGCCTCGCGGCAATTCGATCGATAATCTTTGTTAATTTAAAAGCAGCTACCTCAAACACCGACAATACGCGGCGTGTGGATCCTTACGTAAAAATAATAGACACTTGTGATTAACCAGTTCGTTATACACCGCGAATAGAGAATAGTTAACGCGATTGGTATTTAAACCGATCGTACCGAAGATTCGGCGGATTGATATTTGACAAGTGAAGTTGAAATCTGGCTCTGTAAACTGTTGCCATGGAAACGGCGCGGCCGGGAGTAACGATTTTCATTTGTGTCGATATGATAGGACAGATGGCGCCACCGTGTCAGTTTCCAAGCTCATACCGTGCTTACAATGAACGTAGGAGCAAGTTCCCACATGCGTACACACACGTATAACTCTATTTTCGAGCGGTTGAAATGAGATTTTGCAAGCGAGACAGCGAATTCTTGTTGCAAATATGTCAGGCGATGACGTGCCATGAGGTAACCTCTGTGGTATCAGATAGTATACATAGACATCTTGATTACAAACGGGGCTGGGAGTTTTGAGACCTCGTGGTTTACAAACCAAAATTGTTGTATCTCCTTGCTTTACAGCAACACTGTGGTAGAGTTCACTCTGGTTTATTGGTGGCCAGCAGTTCTCGTGTCGTGCGTCGTCAAAGCTCGTGCACCCGTCTTGACTGATCGATTGCACAACATTACAAACTGAATATCAAAAATACGATAGTGTAGTATGTACAACAATATACTTGCATTTCTAAATAGAAAAAACTGAAAACATTTCGTCACACTGTAAATAAACGAGTTGAAAAGTCTCGATACATCGTTCGGCCGAAGTCCCCACGGACGGAAGTTCGGGCCGTTCGAGCCGTCGTCAAAATCGTTCCACTGGATAAATAAGGAACGTCGTTGTTTTCTCTAGACGTGTAGTTGTACGCGTCCGCAGCGTCTGTATCCACAGAGCGTGGTTCACTTGGGCGTGATTGACGAACGAAAATATTTCTCACGATATTGCCAGGCATATCCGTGTCCGAATAGTCCGAAACTATTTCACTCTCCGCTCGAATATCGTTAATTGTATTTTACCCGGAGGTTACGTCGTCCGGGTGTGTTGTGGGTCATGCCGACCGATCGTAGAGTGATGTGATGAATAGCTGTGGTAACGCGAACGCTAGCACCAAGCTACGTGGATCAAAGGTATCCGAGGTACGCGAAGAACAGGCGGGAAATTCTCAGGCTAATAACGACGAGAAGGGCGACGGTAACGGCGAAGGTGACGGCGACAGTGACCTCTTGCCCGGCTATAGTGCTGGGGAATCGGCTAATCAACGCCAAGCTCTCCTCATCTGCCAGAGAAACTCAACGACGGGGTATTCCGCAGACCGTCCCATCACCAGGTTCAAATCCAGGTATATTTTCGATTCACACAGAAGGCAGGAGGGCAGGTGGCTCGCAAAAAGTCGTGTCTCCGTCAGTTTTAGGTTATGTTTGGTATTCGATTATTTCAGAGCTGGAGGTGGGTCACGCAATGAGTATCGAATGGCTCGTGGTGGAAGTACCGGGGAACGAGGCAGGGGTGGTTCGCGAGGTAGAGCCTTCAAGAAAACCGCCTCTGAACGAGAGTCAAACTCCGAGGCCGGGTACCATCCTGCGCCTCGATCCAAGTTTCAAGAACCGCTGAAAAATCAAGAGAACTCCCCCAGCAAATTTTATGACGATAAACGTGTAAACGGTAAGCTTCCATCTCACCAATCGAAGTAACTAATCTTAGTAGCGAGAAAGATTGATAGGGAAGATTAAATAGTCCGAGAAAAAAAAAAACGTTGATGTTATTCCCTCAAAATTATTCTCTTCTTGTTGAAGGGTTGGCAATGGCAAACTTGTCCGTGTTTTCAGAGGATTCAAGGATTTCTAAACTGCTCAGACGATTGTGTAGAGAGGACGATTATGATAATTTTCTGGGACTTTGCAAACAACTGAGAGAGGTGATGGTTGCACCTGAGAATCAAAGATATGTACGCCGGAGCATGGATCTGATTTGTGAAAGCCTTTTGGACACTCTGCATTCAGGTCCAGGTCTGGAGGCAAAGCAACAAGCAGCGAGATGCCTTGGCCGGGTTGGATATGTCGTTGATCAAGATTTTAAACGGTGGGATCTTGATTTCAGGATACTAACTCATTAGACGATAGATTATTATGGATTATAAGTTGCGATTCAGGAATGTTAAATTGTTATAAACACAGAAAACACATAGAAAAAAGTCAGACAGTTTGATAGGAAATTTAGAAGCTAAAATGTTTTCCTTTAACCCTTTCAGTCACTGTGTCCTCTAGAGAGACACTACATTTGAAAATCCAGAAATCTTCTAAAAGTAGATTTAATCTTCAAACCTCACATATTGATCAAACAACGTCTTTTCTACATATTTACGGCACTGGGAAATCAAAATCTAATTGTAGTCAATTACATTAGAAATAATGAGCTAATAAGCTAGAAAATTAAAGTAAAAACTCTCGCGGAGAAAATTGTTCAAAATAAAGTCTAATCAACATATCTGGTCAAAAATCAAATCAGATCATTTCCTTGAAGCCATGACTGAAAGGGGCAAGGGGGTAAGCTACCCTTAATAGCGTAAAAACAGGCCTTTTTTCAAATGTGAATGGGAAAGAAACTATACATACGACAATTTATTTATGATGTATTTAATCGTTGATTCGTTGGCTTTAATTTGATTCTGAAAAAGTTGAGATATTCGTGGAAATGTCGAAGTTATAATAAAAAATGTGCGGCCGTGCGCTCGACGCATTAAATGCACGATGCACTAAATTGTTATTATATATTAATGATCTATGGAATTTAGGCAGGATCAAATTTTCGCCATATGAGGCGAATTAACGTTATTAAAATGTACATTATTTTAATGGAAAAATCGGGGAATTTTTAAAGTAAAAGTTTGTAACAATCTTGATGCTAATTAATTTCAGATACATGGAATGGGTATTCAATAAATATTCCTTGGAAAGAAACGACGATGTCAAATGTCTCCTCGTCAAGTCGTTTGTTGAAACTTTTAAAATGGACGCCCAAGCACCTAAGCTGAAAGAATTTTCTGTAGTAAGTATATGAATACAAAACTAATCATTTTCATTGATACTTGTTGGATATGCAAACATTATTCTCATAGTTCTTTTGCTTCAAGGTAATATTCATCTAATTACATGGCTCTAACTAGTCATTGTTGTTTCAGCCAATGATGTCCGAACTGCAGTCAACCCTGGAGAATGTGGACAGGCCTGACCTGCTGACGGCCACAGTGGATGCCATTCTCTTATTGACTGAATCATATCCGGAGACATTTTCCAACCATTTCCGCGACACCGTTGACATTCTAGTTGGCTGGCACATAGATTCGACCCAGCAGAAGGCAGTCGTTGCATACGCAAGTCGAAGCTTACAAAGATTGAAGAATTTTTGGATTGGCGATCTTGAATTTAGTTTGACATTGTTGGGACAGTTTTTAGAAGACATGGAGAGTTACGACGAGGAATTAGCTTTGCCGGAATCCGGCACGAGTTCCCCAGGGGGTGATGTTTCCCCTAGTCCCAGGGAATGCATACTCAGAATAACTTCTTTGATATCTGTATTCAATACTGTAACTAAAAGCATATCGGACCATCTGAACCCGAATCTAACGCCTAGTGTTCAGTGGTCGTTTTTAACAGATTCACTTTCGAAAATGCTTAAGACCGTGGTAAAGGCTGTAGAATTGGATGACTGTAACGAAGCTTGGGTCAACAATTTGGGACTTACTAGAGAAAATACGGAGAGTTTGACAAGATCAATGAGGAGCATGAACCTCTCGCAGAAGAATATTGAAATACTATTGAGGAATCTTGGTAGGGATGATGTTAACGAGGAAAGTCTGGTTAAAATGATCAGGTCATTGAACATTGGTAGAAGAAATGATAGAAAGAATTCCAAAATAAGTACAGAGAAGGAGATTTTGTCAACTGAGAAAGAACAGTCGCTGATAAAGCTCCTAAAGTCTATGGATTTGAAGGGGAAGAAGAGCCAGGATCTGTCTGCAGAGAAAGAGGAGCTAATTGTTATTGCAAATGAATGCGCGTTTCTTCTCCTTGGATATCTTCAAAGTCGAGTAACAAAGAATCACGATCTCCTTTACAAGTTTATAGACCTGCAACTGGAAAGAGTTGATATAATTTGGGATGAAACAATTGTTTCTACACTTAATATGATAGCGAAAGTTATCAAGGAAGTTTCGGCTAATCTGCCACTGGAGTTGGTCCACAAGTTGCTTGGTCAGACGTCCGTTCTGTTGCAGTTGAGATTCAGAAATTCTCTACCAATACAAAATGCTAGTCTTGGTGTATATCGCAGTCTTTTAAGCCTCAAGAATATTCCCTTGCTTCAGGAAGCTTACAGATATATATTGGCCGACCTAGAGACTGCTTACAAATTGATTTTGGGTAACGTCAATGACTTGGTGTTAGAAAATCCATTATTTGATGTAAAATACAAAAGGGGCGATGCTGAACTAGTTGTTATATTCCTTCTACTCGCTTTGTCTGACATTGGTGAGTTGAATGTTGATAAAGGTAGAATATACCTCAAACTTTTACCTTTTCAGATCTTTTGGAGAAAGTCAATTTTGTGTTCAGGAAAATCTGCAGAATGCAAACGAATTTAGAAACTGAAAGTTCTTAACAACTCTGATTTATCTTCTTCTGTAACAAATCGATTGCTATTTTTTCAGCAAATGCGAGCAACTCCATAATCGGCATGTGGGCACTGAAACCAAGCATCTTGGAACTGTTGGCGGTCAGATTGCGGCCATACGACGCCTATTTAGCCCAGGCAAGCCCTCTACTGCAGTACACTGTACTCTATTTGCTCTATGCTCACTGCTCAAGGTAAGCTTGTAACTAGTTATGAAAATCTATATGTTTAAACTGAAATAAAATTCAAATAAAAATGAAAATGAAAGAGATATTGTGGCTAATTTGAACAACTTGAATAAATTCATAGAGCGAAGCTGTTTATTTAATTTTTTAAATGCAACCTTGCCTTCAGGAACGTTTATCATTAAATATCTGTAATTTTCAGATACAACCATTTTGTCTCAAGTTCTGTGCTGATATCCGGAACAAACACAAACCGTGCAAAAGATATATTTCCAGGAACTCTGGACGTACCAACTACGTCGCCTACCAGCGGCCATCTCTCGATTATCCTTCACCTAATTGCTAAAACATTCAACAGCAAAACATCTGACAAAGTGCTACTTCTTCTGGCCAATTGGACACAAGAGATTTTTATTCAGGCAGAAAATTATATCGGTATATTGAACAAAACTGAGGAGTGCTACAATATTTTAACCAGCCTCATATGCTGCGGTTACACAACAAATCATGACATTTGTTTGGCTGTCGGCAACAATTTCGAGGTATTGACCAGCGTGAAAAATATATTCTGGCCGGAACAAATTTACCTGGATATCATAGACTTGGCTATTTTACATCTCACATCCCACAATCGCGATGTTCACCGGAAATATGCACGGTTACTGATGAACCTACCGCTCGATATTGTTATTCCTAAATTGAATAGAGCGTGTCTAGTCTCGGAAACAAAGGTGTGTTATAAAAATTGAAATATCTGTATACCAATGCAAGAACTAACAATAGATCAGCTGATCGCAGCTTGCCACAGTTCATTTCCATGTATGTATCAGGCGCTAAAGATTTGAAATGACATTGCAGAAATCACAAGACATAAGGAGCTACTCGATGGAATCTCTTGTACTATCACAAAGGTTGCATATGAGAGGAAATAGCAACGGCGAGATGCAGGCACAACATTTTCGCACTTTCATGGCCTTTCTTCTGCAAGAGTATTACCTCGACGCGGCGGCACTCTCCGAAGTTTTTACATTGTGTTGGCCAACTATGTAAGGTTCTCCGCTTTGAAATTACAATTAATCACAACCAGTAGCTTAATCAATCATAGGCACTTATTCAATTTCTGACTGTATTTACAGACACGAGAACGAGACAATGGCAAAGATCTATCAAATGGCATTAGCTAATCGAAGTTTCCTACTATTTTGGGGCGGATTTGAAGCCGCGCAGCATTGTGTCGGCAATAAGCTTCGCACACCGTTAGGAAAACCACAGGAAACATTCACGACTATCGAGGGGGCTCTAAAGACCCTAGCTCGTGAGATATCTTATAACACAGAAGTCGGAAGGAAAGATAAACGCGGGCTCGACTACTCCCTGCACGAGCATACGCGGGTCAGACTGCTAATAGAATTTCTGGAACACTTAGAACGTGTTATACACAATGCTAGCGAGGGGTGCGCAATGGCATTACTGCCTCTATCAAAACCTGTTAGAACATTTTTCCACACTAATAAATCGACCTGTCGCGAATGGCTGAACCGCATAAGGCTGGCACTCTGTGTCGTATCTCTCCACGCCGGGATGGCGGCAAACGTTCTTAGAAACGGACAAAGGTTGATGGAGGATCTCACCAACTCAGACAACACCCAAGGCGCCGAATTCGAAAGGGCTGCCCTGTGTACTGCTCAAGCTATGGTGAAACTTGGCGAAGCAGAAGCTCTCCAGGGATTATACGTTTACACAAAAGACAAGGACAAAAAGTTCACTTGGCTGAAAGCCGCGACTGATCAAGCTGCCGGACGATACGAGTCCGCGATTGATAATTATAAACAGATGTTAGAAGAGCAGAGCTGTTGCAGGTTCGCCAGGATTGATCAGGAAACTGGGGCCGCATATTCCGCGCCTAAGACCGAAGGGGATGTTCAAGTAGCGGCGTTTTGTATGCAACAATTGACAAAGTGTTATCGAGCAGTGAGCGATTGGAATCAGTTGGAGTCTTGGAAGATTAAAGAGAGTGAAATCCTCAAAGAGCCGGGTAATTCTTTACTGGATAGACAAATATTTGAAAATGTTGTTCCCCAGCAGGCAAGATCCTTACAGAAGTTTGAGGAAAACGAAAAAATATCTATAGAAGAACTCTCGGACTGGGCGCTACTCGACAAGGAAGCAAAGACTAACTGGAGCTGCACCAAAACTATCGTTGAATGCACCAATACTTTAACCAATATAGCAATCAGAATTCAAAACGATTCGTTTGACGATTCTCAGATTGAGGATATAGAAAATTGTCGCAAAGTTGCTGAGAAGACTGCTAGCGAAAGCCTTCGCAGTCTCCCTGCCGAGTATTTGAGCGATTCACTTCTAGTACAATACTCTGCGGCCGGTCTCACCGATCTTATTGCCGGAAGGAACGTGAACGCCTTTGAGTTGTACAGGGCTGATAAAATAAACTATCTCGATTCAAATATTCTCACGCAAGTACTCTGGTGGTCGGACTATTTTGCCAGGGCAGGTCGTACGCGTTGCACAGAATTGGCAAGCTTACGTTTAAATGTTGTCAGAAATGCCAGGAAAGAAGGTAACTTCAACTTAGCAAAACGCGAGATTGTTAGATATTTCAAATCAGACCACGAATTGCTTGACGTGAATGGTACGGCCACCTTTACCTTCGACGATCTTGCCGAGAACATAACGAACGGTCCAATTCGCGTTAAATGGTCTAAGAATAACGTCAGAGCTTTTAAGGAGGTTGCAAAATTACTATTTTCAATGGAAAACGGTGACAGTGCTGTAAAAATATGCAGCGCTACAGCCCTGGGAATATCGCAAACGATTGTCAACGGAGATTATTGCATTGGACTTAGGGAGATTGGGACTAAGCTTCTCTTAACACTTGGAAAGTGGATACAGCAGGATGATACGAAGATTAATAACAATACGCAGCTTGAGGAATTACTGAGATTTGAAGCTGTCCATAACGATGGTTTAATGCATAATTTATTCGGTGAGACTGCGGAGGTAATACCAGTCCCTGACATGATTGTCGGTAAATTAACACAGCTAGGAGTCAACCAGTGCCCAAATCTTCCCAAGGCTTGGTACAAGTTTGCAGCTTGGTGCTACAAATGGGGACGGAAAATTGTCGACCACTCGAATTCCGGACAGCTTACTGACACAGATAGAGCAAACATACGCGCTCTTTTGCCTCTGGGAACAACAGATGTAGACGTTAATATGATATTCTCAATATTGAGTCAAAACAAGACAATTCCAGAAGATGAGGGCGACATAGATACCAGCGACGTCAATACATCGGAAATGATAGAAAATCAGCTGAGAAATGTTACAATTCTGGGAAACGCTAGTGTAGAAAGACTCTGTATGCTAGTAGATATATGGAGGCAGGCACAGAAGCGGGTTTATTCATACTATGAGCTTTCAGCCAATGCCTATTTCAAGTATCTCGAATTGGCTAGCTGTGAGGATAACGGATGTGCCCTCATTACCGCTACTCTCAGGATTCTACGTCTTGTTGTTAAACACGCCCTAGAACTACAAGGGGTCCTAGAGGCGGGATTATCCAGCACCCCTACTGGTCCCTGGAAGAAGATCATCCCACAATTATTCTCTCGGCTCAGTCATCCAGAGTCATATGTACGAACTCGCGTTGCCGAGTTGCTATGCCGTGTCGCCGAGCATTCCCCACATCTTATAACATTCCCAGCTGTGGTGGGAGCCGTTTCAGGGGACAGGTACGAAACTGTGACTACAACAGTGGTACCATTGGCCACGGATGTTGAAACGACTGCGACTACAGCAGTAGGAACTTCACCGATAGAGTTGGACTTTATGGAAGACGAACGTTATGGTGTTAATGAAGAGACTCAGAACATTTTGAATTCGTGTTTTATGCCAATGGTTGATTGTCTTTCTAATAAAATTCCGGACACCGTTAATCAGGTTCAAGTACTTGTCAAGGAACTGAGAAGGATTACTTTGCTGTGGGACGAATTGTGGCTTGCTACGCTCGTTCAACATCATGCAGAAATTACAAGAAGGTTTGCTCAGCTCGAAATTGAAATTCGAAAGGTAAGAGACAATGTCTCTTTGCCACCTGACGAGAAGGAGCAGCTAATCGCGGAGAAACATCGTATCATTCTCAAACCTATTGTATTTATATTGCAAAATTTATTGGCGATAACTTCGGTCGCGCCTGAAACACCGCACGAGAGATATTTCCAAGAGAAATTTGGTGAGCACATAGATGAGGTGATGAAGAAACTTACCAATCCAAAGACTCCTGGTAAACCGCAGGACGCCGGAATTTCTATTAAACAATTACAGGCCAAGTTTACGCAGAAGGCTCACAAACGGGGCGCTTACTCGTTAAAAATGACCGATATAAGTCCTGTATTGGCAAACCTGACAGATACCGGGATTGCAATGCCTGGTGTATCGTCAGTCGGCAGTGTAATAGTTACGATTAAGTCGGTAGACAACAACGTGCAGATACTTCCGACAAAGACAAAGCCAAAGAAACTTGTCTTTCACGGCTCAGATGGTCATGTTTACACTTACTTATTTAAAGGTCTCGAAGATTTGCATCTCGACGAACGTATTATGCAATTTTTGGGAATAGCGAACACTATGATGTCTAAAAACAATGATACTAGAAGAATTTACCGAGCACGCCATTACTCGGTTATACCTCTGGGACCTAGGTCTGGACTTATACAGTGGGTGGACGGAGTTACGCCGTTATTTGCATTGTATAAACGATGGCAGCAGAGGGACAGCGTTATCATGGGAAAGGGAGTTTCTGGCGCCGTCATGAGGCCGTCTGAGTTATTCTACAATAAGTTAGCTCCCCTACTGAAGGATAGAGGTGTTGCATTGGACAACAGGAAAGAGTGGCCATTACCCATTTTGAAGCAAGTTCTGGCAGAGCTGATGGCTGAGACCCCAAAGGATCTATTGGCTAAGTGAGTACCTGTATCATATCAAATAGCCAAGGTTGTTGTTGAGAGTCGTAAAATCTTTTGAAATAATGTGAAATGTTTCAAAATTCGAAATCTCCTAGATACTTTGAAAGTTATTCAAAAATCGTACGAAATCTTTTGCAATCATTTGGTATATCTTGCAATGCCTGAAATCTTT
Organism: Macrophya alboannulata; assembly: GCA_949628255.1. NCBI lineage: Eukaryota > Metazoa > Arthropoda > Insecta > Hymenoptera > Tenthredinidae > Macrophya > Macrophya alboannulata. The sequence continues at coordinate 224,953 of OX451213.1, forward strand.
ATAAATCATTTGAAATATTGAAAGCTGTTGTTTTTTAAAAGCTTATCAATGGTGGATTATGTCCTGTGTGCAGACATTTTATAGATGTTTGAATCATTTTACTGATTATTCCTCGTATGTTTTTTTTTTTGTTTTCAGAGAGATATGGTGCAACAGCATAAATCCTGGCAGCTGGTGGCAGGCGACTAAGAACTACTCTTACTCTGTCGCCGTGATGTCGATTATCGGTTACATAATCGGTCTTGGAGATAGGCACCTTGACAATGTGCTGGTGGATTTGAACACCGGGGAGGTTGTTCACATTGATTACAACGTTTGCTTCGAGAAAGGGAAGACACTCCGAGTACCAGAAAAGGTGCCGTTCAGGATGACACCGAACATCAAGACTGCGCTCGGAGTTACAGGGGTAGAGGTGAGTGAGTTAAAGACTGATGTACGTGGGGGAGGGCCGGGCAAAACGGGGTACCCCAAAAATTTGGTGAAAAATTTCTTGTTTTCCAAATTGGTTTCAATTCGTCAGTTATCACTGTTATTATCATTTTTGCACAATTTGAGGTGTCTAAAAAAATTTTTTTCAAATTTTTTTTTCTTCAAAATTTTTTGTAGCAAATTTTTTTTTTTAACTGAAATCTATTGGGGAGTACCCCATTTCACCCGCGAATACAAAAATTAGAAAAATAAATAAATAAAAAAAAATTCGTGCCAACTGAAAATTTGTTTTATTTACTTCGAATAGAAGTAAACAAAAAAAAGAATATTCAGCATATTTGAGCTCACGAAGGTCCATTATTTCATTAGCGTCCCAGTTCTGCCCGCCTCTCCCCTATACATATTTATGAGATGCATATTTTTACATACATTTTATAATTGACCGAAAATCGGCAGAAAACTGCACATTTGTTTCACGAAGTTGTTCAATTTCATAGGGACATGTATATTACAGACATAGACAATAAATAATTCACCCGGTTTGGCGCTTCGCGCGATTGTTAGCGAAGTATTGATTCAATTGAAGTATGTGTATACCTAAATGTCTTACACGGTCGTGTTCTCCGCCGTTTCCTCTTTAGCTTCGAAAGAATAATTGTCACATATCGTTTTGATCCCCCCGTTACCCGCGTCTTGATTAGGAGGATTGACACCCAACTCCTTTTTCATAAGTTCCTTCTGCTTCCTTAAGTAAATCTTCAAGCTCGAGTTGAACTCGTTACGATTAGGGGATTCAAAATGTAACAGCCTGGTGAACGCTTTGCGAAAATTCGCGTTTTTCCACGCGTAAATAATCGGGTTCATTCCGCTGTTTGCCATCGCTAGGGAGAAAAACGCTTTGTACGTTGTAGGAGTTGCCTCTCTGTTCCAATCGAAGGCGCGCGTGCATGCTACTATCAGGTACGGTAGCCAACAGATTGAAAAAGATCCCAAGACGAGTAGAACTACCTGAAAGCAATGAATAAATAAATAAGCAAATTATATAATGATTTTCTCGGGCTGTTTTTACCTGGACACTCTTCCAGTCGCTAGGCGCCTCGTTGTACAAACTGTTGTCCCTCAGTCTTCGAGCGTGGGTACTCGCCTCCCTCCATATACGCCAGTACAAGAAGAACATTGTCACACACGCGAGGAAAAGCATCGGTGTCAAAACCGCGACCGTATAATATCTAGAAAGATGAAAAAAAAAAAAAAAATAAAAAACTGAACTCGAAGTTTCGAAAGTACATTCTAACTGCTTGCGACACACATACCTAGGTAGAATCGTGTCCATTTCGCAAATATCGGTGTCGTCGAAGCAATTCCAATATATCGGCATAGTTGCGATAGCGATAGCTGCGAACCAGCCTGTGGCTATAAGCAGGTAAACCACTGTCCTCGTCATGTACCGGGTATACCTCAACGGGTGTACTATTGATACGTATCTGTCCACCGCGATGGCCATAAGGTTGTATATGCTTGCGGAACAGGCAAGGCTTATCAGGACAAATCTTGAGATACAGGCGCCTTTTACTCGGTTCAAATCGGTCATCACGTAAAATGTTAGATGGTAGGGTAAGGTCAGGCCTACCAGGAAGTCTGAGACTGCAAGGCTCAGAACGAAGTAGTTTGACGTGACATTTCTCAGACGTCGGCTCATCCTGATCGCCAGTATCGTCAGAATGTTCCCACATATTATTATTACGAATAACAATCCGTCTATTATTGACCAAACCATGTGGCTTCTGAAGACCATGCATGCGGCTGTGGTGGAAATATTTTCCTCATCTATTCTAACATGTCAACGAATTATTCCCGTATATAGGTAGGTATGTATGTATGTACGTTCAATGCGTTTCAACTTTCGAAAATATTCAATTCATGTTGTTTTTCATTTTCTTATTATTCTTCTTCTTCTTCTTCTTCTTCTTCTTCTTCTTCTTCTTCTTCTTCTTCTTCTTCTTCTTCTTCTTCTTCTTCTGATTATTATTACTCTTATTATTATCGGTCGTTATTATTCACATCAGAAAAAATCTTGTACGTTAGATATTTATTCACAATTCTCCTCAAACCACGTAGTAAATTTACCGCACTGTCGGTCCTTCTCCGGTACATGCTCTTTTCTTACGGGCCCGCAACGTTTTGACGATCCTCGCGCGTTTATATTTTGACTCAAATATTAGCTTAATGCTAATCCCAAGGTTGATGCCTCGGGGCAATACATTCCCACCACGAATTGCCTGGGAACAAAAAAAAAAAAAAAAATCGACGCATGGCACATCACTTCTTACTCATTACTCAATGTCAGGTAACATGCATGTATAACAATACATAGCATAAATATAAGGAGGATTTCAGTATTATATATTTCTCTATATTACTTATCAATATCGGTTCGTTATCTTATTACTGTTGGCGTATACATATATGCGCCTGCAGATGCTGCTGCCTGTACAGGATATTTTCATAATTATAATACTTGACGTATGAAATGGTATACCTCAGTATTGTAAATCTGTGTACCGCGTATGTATCATATAGTTTCAACAATTTTATTTATATCGCGTAGATACGAGGGGTGGCAACGAATATTGAAAATATATATAATCGCTCGATAAAGGAAAACAGGTATATTCTGAAATGTTGCAATCAATATTTGGTTGAACGATGGGTTACCGGTTATCAGTTGACGTGTTTGCGTAAAAATGTTTTGGCATACGAACCAACAATGACCCGATAACAGCGTTTCCTTTCATGCGCCAGGGGATGGCTGGTTTTACTTGGAAACGTTGCAGGTGTTGTATACTTACAACGCTTACGCTATAATTCCATTCGGTATATTTTAGTTGTTGAAAAAAAAATCATGGATAGAAAAATTGTTGCATTGTTGCATGCCCGTGTGTCGGTGCAAATTCTTCCACCTTATATCCGGTTCACCGCGGTTAATGGGATATACATACGATCTCGCAAATTACTCTCCGACTCGGCAGTTACTTTTCATCGTCTGATACCTCCCAAACCGTTGCGATCCTGTTTACACAGTTATAAGATATTTATACAATGTTTTCACCTATTACAACAAAGCGATCGAATTACAATCTCTGTGAAGTATAATAGTACAGGAATTTTACACCGCACGATCGCAGCACGATTTGTTTAAACGCTGACGGAGTCAATTCACCGACTAGTGTAGAAGAGGTACAAAATTGATGGTGATTCCTTCCCCCCCCCCCCCCCCTTTTTTTTTCGTCGTTTTTTTTTCTCGTTGTTTTTCTTTTCGATTTATACTCCGAACCGTCGCGTCACGGCACCTTGTCCCCAAGAGCGATTGCACCAAACTAGTCACAACCATAAGCATAAGCCATGGTACAGCCCGATACCGGGAGTACGACCCTGCGATATAACGTAGCGGGGCATTTTAATGGTCAATCCCTACCAACAATTCCCTGTCCCTCATCTGCGGATACCCGGTTATGTGAGAATGATCAATCTATAAGGATCGCGGCGACTTTAACGTAGATTATTAATAATCCGGGATTTATTTCGGGGAAATACCCGGCAGCGGTGGATATTCTTACAACATCTTACAACAATATTTTTTTACTGTATTGAAGGGCATATTCAGGCTTGCCTGTGAGCACACGCTCCGGGTTATGCGACGCGGCCGGGAGACCCTGCTTACGCTTCTCGAAGCCTTTGTATACGATCCTCTGGTGGATTGGCGAGCTGGGGCTGAGACTAGCATCGCGAGCTATGGAGCGTGTCAAGCCCGAGCTAGGTGCACTGGCATGGGAAGGAAGCAACTGGAGAAAGAGATGACCAGGGCAATGTTCGCCGTGCGGACGGCCGAGATGCGAGCGGAATGGCTGGCTAACAGGTAAGTCGAGAAGATGAATCACATCAAGATATGCATTCTGCCGTATGTATAGGCTTTGTGCATGCACCAACGTCATGAGTCGCGTTTGATAAAATGATCTCGAATAGTCCAAGGCGCTTAATTTTTTTTCTTACTCGAGAATATCGGAAAAATAGGGTACAAATCAGCTTACCGAGCAAAGCTATGATAAGTACAAATCGTATCGATTATACCAAGTTTATTGGTGAAATCTTTAAAGAAAATACGCGCGTGTATATTCGTTGCTACGACTTTGTAGATAATTATAATGTACCGTATCGGTGTACACGATGACGCGACAAAATAGTCAGCACTTTGCCTGCAGCAGATATTGAGTATCACGATGACGCGATAAAGTTTACGCTCGCGGCCGATTCGACGAAACTAAAAATAGGTGTAAAAGAAGAGCATGAATAAGAAAAAAAAAAAATACGTCGTGTGTGGTGTAACACGATAAGTACTTGGGTACTGTAAACAATTATCTGTAGGTCGTAACAGCTGATGAAAGTTTTACATCTGATCCTTGTTGTTTTTTTTTTTTTTTTTTATAAAGGGATGAACTCACAGCCGTGTTTCCACTCCTCCGACGAAATCTCACTCACTGGATTGACGCGACCGCCGCATCCCGGGAATGTCGAGATCTATTGCAAGATAGGCACCAGGAATTGGCCCTGGTCAAAGAGGCCCAGGCAATGGGACGTAGCCACGCTCTTTACTCAGTAGTGAAAAGATACGGCGCGTCCAAGAGGGCGAGGGATGCCAGAGACCGCGCGAAGGCTGGTCTAGTCGAAAAAATCGAAGAATGTGAAAAACACATAAACATGCACAACGTGCGTTGAAACAACATCCTATTTTATCTAGTATATTTTTTTCCCATTTAGGATGATTTATCTTCTTGAAAATGACAATTCGAGTCAATTTCATTAATCCTTCAATCATCTTCACAGATCGCGTTAACGGCCGTACGGGGTCCCCAACTCGGACAGTGGCTAGCGGAAGTCGGAGTCCCAACCATACCAGAGGATCATCTTGTTTTCGATCTTGTTAAAGAATTTCTCCAGAATGCTGGACAAAGTCAGATGATAATCCATTGCGAACAATCGGAAACCGAACTCGCCCAGCTAGCTACACAGCAGTCGTTACTGATGACTAACTGTTTGGATCTTCTGAGCCAATACTCAGCCATCTGCAGTCTCTACCCAATAAGCACTATGACACGTCATAGATCAGTAGCCTATCACGCATGGTCAAATAAATTATTGTCAACAAGAACAGTCGAGGCTTGCCACGAGGTGATGTCTCAATTCGACGCCAGCTTTGCACCTATAACTGCAAACAATCCACAAATACAGAATATCTTGACCTTCTCGTATCAGCTACAGTCAGTTCTTAGCGATGCTAATGAGAGGTTTAAGAAAGCCTGCGAGAGAATGGTGACCGAAGAATTGCCAGACGTTCTTGGAATCATTGAGAAAGCTTATGCCGATTCAAAGTTACAAGTCAGTGGTTTTCTGCGTAGAGAAAAGGGCGCTGATAAGGCACTAGAGTGTGTCAATATAACAGCACTGTGCGCTCTGAATAAGAGGTATCTAATGATGGAGGGTGCTGCTAAATGTGCTGGAGATTGCTTGGTCGATCTCACATCCAGGGAGGGTGACTGGTTCTTGGACGAGATGTGTTTGATGTCTTCCCTGGTTGCCGAGCTCGTTACATTCATTCCAGATACTCACAAATCTAATAATGATGCTAAAATACCGCTTGTACTCAAGTGTCTGAAGAGCGCCGATTCTATATATAAAGGTTTGCAAGAATTGAACTACAACTTTCACACAATTATACTTCCTGAGGCAATGAAGACTGTCGTCACAGAGGAGCCAACTGTTATGGGAATGGTTAGTGAAATAGAGGACATTGTTGTATCTGCAGGATTGCCACCTGGCGAAATACTAGCCCAGCTCGAAATGCACCTTAGATTTACTGTCATGGAAATGGAGAGTCCTCACGCTGGAATTCAGGATCTTGTAGCTAACATACGACTTAGATTTGATACTCTTTTATCGCGACCGGCGGAGGTGCGGGATTTAGATCAAGAGGAGAGTTTAACACCTGGTCAGATGCTACTTATGGGTTTCAACGGGTTGTTCGAAAAATTACAAATGGAAGGAAATGCTTTGGTCGCTTTGCTCAGTACTTTGAACATTCCAACAAGTTGGAAGAAAATTGATCAGATAAGAGAAGCAAAAGAAATGGCTTCTCCAATATTTAATGATGCGGCGCGCCAGGTTATAGAGGATATATTTTTGATAAAACGATTACAAACTATACGAGAATTTTTCGCAATGTGCCGTGAGACTGGGATCGGGTTTAAGGGCGGTCTAGCAAACGTATACGACGATGAGCGACTGAATAAACCAGTAAGAATGTTCACTGCCGACTATGTATCGAGACAGTTGCTTGGCGTCACCACCCAGACCTTGGCCATCGCTCTGTGTTACTTACTGCAGCGAATGGGACTTAATGTAACTACAGAAATAGAGCAGAGGGATATCGGCGCCGAGAGCAAAGTCTCTCTTGAAGAACTATGCCGCAAAATCGTCGATCTATGTCTCAAAAGAGGCTTCTTCACAGGCTCTATACTGGCGCAAGCTAGTGCCTCTAGTAGCGCGCTTGAGAGTTCTTGGAGAAGGAAACAGAGCGTCAGACTAGCCAGGCAGGAGGTTGATGTAGCACGTGCGACTGTGCGAAGAATTCAATTGCATCTGACTGCTTACCATTGGCTCCACGAAGACAGTCTTCTACTTGGATCAGGATTAAACTCCATGGGCCCATTGAGTGAGAAATATTTTTGTTTATTATTATTCAAATAGCAAAGTTTATTGCTGTGGCTAAAATGTTCCATGTATTAAAGTTATGAAAATGAATACAGGTATCTGTGCCTTTTATATTCAATCTACATATTTTTGTTGCAAAAAATAACTCATTTGATAAATTGGTTTCAGATCGTCCCACCTTCATGCTGGATATGAGAAAAACTGCTGCAGCGTTGTCGAGCCTGCAATCTCGGGTTTGCGAGGCGAGGGATCAGCAACAGAGCCTGGTTTCAAGTGCAGGTCAACGCCTCAAATGGGCAGCAGGCGCGAATCCTGCATTGGGAGAGGTGATGGCCGCATTTGACAACGCGGTTGCAACATCTTGGGATAAACTTACCCGTCAGCACAACCTTGCCGCAGTTGTTGTAAATACTTGTAATTCTATACTCCACTACGAGGCTTTAAGAACCAGAACTTCGGAGAGTGTTTCAAACGACGCAGGTTTTATCGCATTGGTAAAGAACTGGGAAAAGAGCTGCGTACTGACTGCCAATCTTACGATCGGCGTTACCCCTATGGAAGAAAGTTTGGTAGAATTGCTGCAGCTAGATGGTACTGTTGATCCAAACTGGCTGAGGCAGGCTGAGAAATTGATATCCGACGTGATTGTTGAAACTCAAAAAAATCTGCAGGAGAAACAAGAATTGCTTCTCGGAGTGCAGGACTCACTGAGAGAACAGGTGGTGCGTTTGCAAAGTGTTATAGCTGAACACCACAGGCTAATGATGGATGTTAGGGGTTTGTTGAAGACTATGGCAAAGCAGGAAAATATCGGAGGCTTACGAGACTACCTGATGAGCTATCGTTCATTTACTGAAAGAATTTCAGCAGCTGTTAAAAACCTGGAATCTGATGGCTTGGATCAACCCGGTGCTGTTGCTGCAAGGGAGGAACTTGAGCTATTGGAAACGGAAACACCCTTCCTTTATGACGAACTTCTCAACTTTGCTAATCCGACAAAACTTACGGACAACGAATTCCCGTGCAAAAGGAGGGCGAAACTTGTGAGGCAGGACAGTATATGCCTCAGTCCTAGGAAAGGAGTTCCATTGACCAGAGATCCAACAACTGGCAAAGGTTGCTGTTATTGTTATTATTATTATTATTACTATTATTATTATTATTATTATTATTATTATTATTATTATCATTATCATTATTATTATCATACATCAAAATACTATCAGTTTTATTAACTTTGTACTATTTTACAGTGGTTTGTTATCAATTTCTCTAATAATTCGTTTTTCCATCAATACAGCGGTACAGGAGAGAAACGCATATGCGCTGAATGTCTGGCGTAGAGTACGCATGAAACTTGAGGGACTCGATCCAAACCCATCAAGGAGATACACGCCTGCTGAGCAAGTAGAGTACGTAATCCGGGAGGCCCAGAGCTCGGAGAACCTGGCCCTACTCTACGAGGGATGGACACCGTGGGTCTGAGTTGAAAGGGAGCCGGCGCGTACGCGCCGCTGGTTCTACTCTCGACTCGCGCGGGACGTCAGGCTGTACCTCCCTACATACAAACATACGGCCGCCTCCTGACCCGGTGGCTATGGCCAACTGGCAACTTCTCTTACGATTCATGGAAATACCATCGTCCATCGTAATACACGGTACCAGGTTGCACCGTGCTTATGAAATCGGAAATATCTCGCGAGCTGATTAAACACGTAATTGAGTAAGGATTCTATAGTTGTCTCAAAATAATACGCGCACAATAAATTCACGATTCGCGAGTTACTATTTACTTTTCATTTAAAACGCAAGATCGAGCCGGTCTACCAAGCATATTTCGTTATAGATACAATTAGTCAACAATATCTTAAGATAATCAAATGTAACGTTGAGTTTGGTTTCATTTCATTTCATCATGCAATACAAGTACGCATGTATGAGATGAAAGAGTAGTAATATACGGGTGGGTCGGCATTGGAGAATCAGCAACCAACATTATACTTATGGGAGGGCTTGGGCATTGACGATTAACTGCTTATAAAAGGTATACCCAGAGCAACGTGGAATCGTGGCGTGCGCGTCGAGGAGAAATCCTCAATTTTTGAGACAGCCTTAGAATCCTAAAGGTGTTTACTTTAGTAAAGTAGTGATGGGAAGTATGAATAGGATGAGCCCCTTCGAGCTGAATGCTGAAAGGATCCAATTTCCAACAAACGATCAATATCATGGCTCTATCTTATATTCGTTGCATACGTCGCGTATATTATTATCAGAGTACGAATTTGATGTGTCTTGTACTTTGTCAATTGAAAGTGCGTCTTGCCTCGGTTACCGTTTCACTTGCTAGAGTTGCCGATGAATAGGTAAACGTTCAGTATTCACGTTCTATCAATTATGGGATTAAATGATCAGTTGAATTCTAAAGAAGACTTGTCAATGTAAACTCTGGCCGACTGAATCGGCAAATGAGAGATTCCGACGCCGGAATACGTTCCGTAAATGCGAACACTCCCGACAACTGTATAACTGGAGGTATTCCAAAGAGTAATACGATAAACTTTGAAGAAATCTTTCGTGTAATTTCAACTCCTCGAGTTTCGACACCTATATTTATAATTATGTATACGACATAATGATTACTCCTTTTTCTTTATTTTTATTTTTCATTTTTTTTTTGTTTTTTCAAAATTTCAAGTCGGTCCCTTGCGTTATAACGTTATTTTCTAAGTAGAGTTAGTTCCCTCCCTGTTACCTCGTTTTCTGTCTACGATCACTGCTAGCAAATTTCAGTGGCTAAAAACTTGGTAACTCGGACCACCGTAGATATGTAAGACTGTAACGAAGTAATATTAATTTTATTTCTTTCATGTACCGCCCAAGCGAAGGAACTACGTAATTTACAACATTTTACAAATTATCAACGGCACACGTCTCTATATACATTTAGATCATATTCTACGTACATGCATACATGCCGATTCGGTATTCAATATTATCTACATGTTAGTTATTGTCGCGCGTTAATAGACGATGACGCGATTACAGAAATTCAGACTGTTCCTCTGAGGTCTATACTCGGTTCCAACAACGTTTCATTCAGTAAACTTTATGAACCGCCAATTATCTGTACTCTCTATCTTTCTCTTACCGTTTCTTATTATTTTCATATGATTTATTTCAAAACTTCCACGACGAATGCACGCATGAACATTAATTTTCTTCATTATTAATCCTCACCATCAACTTAGGATGAGAAAATAATACTTGTAACAATCTGATACAATTGTCAATAAATATGGATTAATGTGAACGGTATTATTTCTTATTATGCAACGATCGTATCAAAACTCATTTTACATTACACCGTGACCGTTTGGTTGTAGGCAAATAAAAATTTTAGTTTTGAATATAAGTCTGTAAGATGTATTTGTATCAAGATCGATTCAAAAAATGCTTTAATAAATTGTTTCAATAGATCTTCCCAAAGCAATCGAAAAATTAATTCAGACAATAATTTACGAATCATTTTCGTCAGTTATTCACTCTGATTTTCGGATACCAGATAAAACTGAACTTTACTACCTAGAAAGGATTGTCGATAATTGTCGATTCATTATGATGAAATTCAACGATTTAAAAAATTATGAAAATGAATATGCACACCTATTATATTCATTTATTTTTTTAAATGCACGATAAAGAAAAACAAAATACATAATTTGCCTAATAATCAATACCCATATTCTAAATGGTATCAATCATTTTAAAATTGTTATGCTGAGGTTCGGGGATTACATTAAAGTGTTTCTTGTATATAGTCTGGTCATAACGACCTTCATAGTTCTTCGCAACCCATGTATGATCCCAGTTTGGATCTATCTTCTCGCATGTAATGATGACTTTCCCAGGTTCCATAGCAAACAACGTACCATCTCTCCCGAATCCTGCCTAAACGGAGTAATAATAATGAGGATTGATTAGAATCAGTAATGTCATCGTCTCCCTCCATCTTTGAATAGGAATAAAGATAGATCTGACGATTACATTTAATCCAGGATGAAATCGTAGTTTTAACTGCGTCGCTAAGATAGTTCCAGATTGAACTGACCATCCGTCTTGAACTCGCCAACCTCTGTGCTTGGGCCGCGGGTGTCCTTTGGGATTTCTAGTCGAACTACCTGCCTTTTTAGAGGCATTTCGTAAAGGCACTAGAAATATTTACAATCGTTCGTTTTCATTATCAATTTTGTCATCCAAATAACTACACGGGTTTGTCTTAACCAAAAATTTGCTTTTTACCAGTGATAGATGCGATAGGTTGTACCAGTCCTTGTTTCCCGTTTTGCAGACCGACTACCAATAAATTCGACAATGTCGAAGCCATATTGATCAATTATTTCTTTAACAAGTATTAGTAGACATTAAATTACGAGAAATCACTTTCTCCTATCAGACATCGTCAACAGACTTAACTGCAGAAACCTGGTAGTATGTTACCATTGAGTAAAGGTAGGGTAGTACGAACGGCTTACGGCTTGCAACACGAGGACTACATGGTGGCGACATCTATCAGATGAGTTAGGAATCACAAAAGTAGCACCGTGGTGTGAAATGGTATAACAACAGAACTCTAGATTGGATCAAGTCGTGATTCGTGAACGACAGGGAAGTAAAGTTAACCTACAACTTTGCTATTTTTCAATGATTTATGTATGTATGGTACCGAAGGAGTTCTCTTTTATCGCTCTTAGTTACTCTAATGATATTGTTAATTGCTTCAACATAGTTTTGGAGAACAGGGAGACAAAATAAATGGGGATTTTCCACGTTAGAGTAACCCCAGGCCCCAGGCATTCGACGACAAATACAATAAATGCCACAAATAATTGCTCTCTCATTGTTAATTGCCCTACTCTAATTAAAATTATTCATTCACGGTTTTGATTATAAAAAAAAGCATGAAATTTGTTTGATTGTGACGGAATGGTGGGTGATGGGCAACGTTACTTAGGTTGGTGAACTGCGACGCCTCTTTGTGCGCGACTAAACTCTCCGTTCAGTTTCCTATAAGCAAACGTTAGTCAAGAGTGGGGGAAGCGGGGTTCCAGAGTATATTGGCTACCAGTCGTTCATCAGCGTTGCAGCGTGCAACAACACGCCTGACATCAGCGAATTGAATTCTGTTTAATGCTCGCTGCTCCATCTGTGGAGTAGACTTTGGATAATGTACTACTCTTACCATATACCGATTTTACGGGTCAAAGTGGTTTGTCCCTTCGACCGCGAGATGGCGGTACCATTTTAGACTCCGTTAGTGGGGAGAGCAGCGACCTTGAACTTGATCCACTGCACCTGCTGTAGCAGGGTCAGTGCACTCAGTGGCCCCCGTGGCGTCAAAGAGTTCGCATGGGGGTTGCGTTAACGAGATTCAGAATAGATACTCCGGACTGATATTTATTTATGTATTTATTTATTCATTTAAACCAGATTACATAGTAACAGTTCAATATAATACTGTATTCTGCAGAGATGCACAGCATCTGTGAAACAAAATACAAATCACGAAAAATATTAATTTGCATTGTTTCAATGGCATTGTTATTGCACATCGATTATTCTCATATCATTTTGGATAATTAATTTGTAGATTTTGATTTTATTATTTTTCGTATAATAAAAATGATAATAATAAGGATTTTCATTTAGGCGCATATACATATAGACAATGCTGATATTTCATATACATTTTTAAAATTGTTGTATTGTATTGTATTATTAGTTGTATGTAATACAATTGTAATTTATATATTAAGATGACCTGTATTTCAAAAAGCAAATAAAGAGACTCGATCAAATGCAATGAGTACATATTCATTTTTGAAAAAATAATTATTAGTAGTCTTTTTGCAAATCTTTCCCAGTCCTAATCGACCGCACTTTCCTAACTCGCCCAGTCCTGTATGTCTAAGCAAGCATGCATTCGCATAGATGTGACTCTCTCTCTCTCTCTCTCTCTCTCTCTCTCTCTCTGCATGTCTCATTCGCTTACAAAATTGAGAATTTTAGAAATTTTAAGTCGAAAAATTGCTCCTGGTATCAGGAGAACATCTGACCCGAGGAGGTGTGCTGAAATTTTTGGCGGGAAAACCCCCTCACTGTAGGTCTAAGCAAGCATGCCTCTCTCTCTCTCTCTCTCTCTCTCTCTCTCTCTCTCTCTCTCTCTGCATGTCTCATTCGCTGACGATATTTATAGAATTTTGGAAATTTTAAGTCGAAAAATTGCTCCTGGTATCAGGAGAACATCTGACCCGAGGAGGTGTGCTGAAATTTTTGGCGGGAAAACCCCCTGACTGTATGTCTAAGCAAGCATGCATATAGATGTGTCTCTAGCTCTCTCTCTCTATGCATGTCTCATTCGCTTATAAAATAAAGAATTTCTGAAATTTTAAGTCGAAAAATTGCTCCTGGTATCAGGAGAACATCTGACCCGAGGAGGTGTGCTGAAATTTTTGGCGGGAAAACCCCCTCACTGTATGTCTAAGCAGGCATGCATTCGTATAGCTGTAACTCTCTCTCTCTCTCTGCATGTCTCATTCGCTTATAAAATAAAGAATTTCTGAAATTTTAAGTTGAAAAATTGCTCCTGGTATCAGGAGAACATCTGACCCGAGGAGGTGTGCTGAAATTTTTGGCGGGAAAACCCCCTCACTGTATGTCTAAGCAGGCATGCATTCGTATAGCTGTAACTCTCTCTCTCTCTGCATGTCTCATTCGCTTACGATATTTATAGAATTTTGGAAATTTTAAGTCGAAAAATTGCTCCTGGTATCAGGAGAACATCTGACCCGAGGAGGTGTGCCGAAATTTTTGGCGGGAAAACCCCTTCACTGTATGTCTAAGCAAGCATGCATTCGTATAGATGTGTCTCTCTGCATATCTCATTCTCTTACGATATATATAGAATTTTGGAAATTTTAAGTCGAAAAATTGCTCCTGGTATCAGGAGAACATCTGACTCGAGGAGATGTGCTGAAATTTTTGGAGGGAAAACCCCTGAGTCTATATCTAAGCAAGCATACATTCGTATTGATGTGTCTCTCTGCATGTCTCATTAACTTACGAAATTAAGAATTTTTTGAAATTCTGAGTCGAAAATTACTCCTGGGATCAGGAGAACATCTGATCCGAGGAGGTGTGCCTCCGATTCTCTATTTCAGGAATGTAAAAAATTAGATACTACAATAATATACTACCTAATGCAACTATTTCAAAAATGTATATGGAACATCATCGCCGTATATGTGTATGCATTTGAATAAAGATTATCATTATTATTATTATAATATGAAAAATATCGAAATTTGAATCTACACATTGATTAACCAAAATTATATGAGGAAAATCGATGTGCAATAACAGCAATACCATCAAAACACCGCAAAATAATATATTTTTTAATTTGTATTTGATTTGGTTAGTATTAAGCGGACGGACTGCGTATAGAAGCTGTGCATCTCTGCAGAATACAGTATTATATCGTACTGTTACCATGTAACCTGGTTTAAATGATAAAATACATGAATAAATAAATTCTTTTCGGAGTATTCATATTGAATCTCGTTAACACAACCCCCATGCGAACTCTTTGACGCCACGAGGGCCACTGACCTCGTGACTGCAGGTGCAGCTATTCAAGTTCAAGGTCGCTGCTCTCCCCACCCACGGGGTCTGAAATGGTATCGCCATCTCGCGGTCAAGAACCCTTGACCGCGAGATGGCGATACCATTTCAGACTCCGTTGGCGAGGTGAACACCGACCCCATTTCATAGCCCATACCTATAAATAGAAATATTTATTATCTATTAATTGTCAAAGTTTAGTAATCTTCCTTGCTACGTTTGTCGAATGATTTAGAGTTGGTATTGACCAGCGAAGTCCCTAATTGATTCTGCCTACTACTGACACTACTGAAGTACTGACTACTGACACTGATGACAGGGATCTACCTACGCACGTGGCGATCGTTGTTGATCTCAATTCTTGTATTGATAAATTAATCATCGCTAATTTACCATGGCGTCGCAGGACGAAGGGCAATTCAGTGATGCCGACGAAGAATCGACGTACGTAAGATTAATTCCGCACTGCGGTATTTTCAACCATTTTGTATCTTACACTGAAATTAAACTCGGACTCCTAACCTCAATCGACGTTTGATAACCACATCCGAAACGATTAATGTTCGTTTTTCATTTCAGCGTAAACCCCGCGCATGGGAAACCAATGCTCGTTCCAGAACTTACTATAAAATTGAAAGATTTAGTGGTAGAGAATGAGGACGAGGTGGAATATGAATCCGAGGACGATACCTACGATTGGGATTACGATGACAGAAGCAACTATCAATGTAATAATAACGGTTATTCAAATGGAATAACACCAAATTGTCAGACTGCGAGCAATAAAGTATCCAATTACCAGCCTACAGACAAGTTGTTTCGACGTTATTCAAATAAAATAAATGTTGAAAAATACGAAGGACCGAGTTTGCCAGGTCACGCAGCTAATTTTCTTATAGAAAGTAATAAGAGAACGGAAAATGAACGGATTCGTACCAAAGACAAACATGACAGAGCAACAGCAGAACAAGTTATGGACCCTCGTACACGAATGATCTTATTCAAACTTTTAAACAGGGGAATAATTGCTGAGATAAACGGATGTATCTCTACGGGTAAAGAGGCAAACGTTTATCACGCTACTTCCAAAACTGGCATTGAATTTGCGATAAAAATCTATAAAACTTCGATACTGGTCTTCAAGGATAGAGACAAGTATGTGAGCGGTGGGTTTCGATTTCGTCATGGCTACTGTCGTCATAATCCACGTAAAATGGTCCGTACTTGGGCTGAGAAAGAGATGAGAAATTTATTGAGACTCAGTCAGGTAGGAGTTTCCGCTCCAAAACCAATTTTATTACGCAGTCATGTTCTACTGATGGATTTTATCGGTAACGATGGATGGCCAGCACCAAAATTAAAAGATGTTGAATTAAACACTTCAAAGGCACGATCGCTCTACAGAGAATGTATTGTGATGATGTGGAACATGTACAATAAATGTAAATTGGTACACGCCGATTTGAGTGAATTTAATTTACTCTACCATAAAGGAGAAATTGTAGTCATTGACGTGTCCCAATCCGTTGAACACGATCATCCGCATGCTTATGAATTTCTTAGAAAAGACTCCACCAATATCACCGGTAATTATATCTACAGATGCCCTTATATTAATAACAGACCTTTTTCAGAGAAGAACCTTTCAAACAGGAAAAAGTTTCATGATCATTATTTTACTTGTTTAATTTAATTTTATAGAATTCTTCAGGAAGCACGGAGTTGCAGTGATGTCGGTAAAAGAATTATTTGATTTTATCACGGATCCTAGCATAGTTGAAGATAATATGGATGATTACTTGGATTCTATGGCTGAAAGACTAACTTTAAAGGAACTACAAGATACTGATCCTAATAGTCAAGTAGAGGATGGAGTATTTAAACAAGCATACATACCCCAAAGACTCAATGAGGTATATTATTCACCAGTTTTCATTTATCAATCTCATATTCAATAGCTTCTCTAGCATACGGCGGTGAGAATAGAAAACTGAAGAGAGTTGAAACATCCTGCAGCAGTTCAAATTTTTCCTATTTTTCTATCAGCTGGAAAGAAATAACAAAGTCTTTCTAATCTTATTGATAATATTGAAAACTACAATTTGATTCATTTTAATTTTACAGGTAGTGGATATTGACAAAGATATATCTGAAGCTAATACTGGGGAACAGCATTTGTTACATAAAACATTGTCTGGCCTCAAGAATGATTCATCAAATGCAAAAACAGTCGTTTTCGAAATTCCAACACCCGAGAATCATGACGATTCTGAAGTAGACGATAGGGAAGATGATGTATCTGGCAGCGAAGAAGAGTCAGAAAATGATGATGAATCAAAATTTATCAACTCTGCTCGCCCAAGAGATGAAAGTCCTGATAGTAAAAAGGTCAGCTACGTAACACAGTCTTGTAAATTGAATCTCAGGCCTCGTTTATTAATTACATTTTATCTAATTACGAATATAAACTACAAATCGATTGAAAAATTATTTAGATTATGTTAATCCCATTCTAATGCTGTTTTGTGTTTTTGTTTCCAGGCAAGGAAAAAGGCCATTAAAGAACAACAAGCTGAAAATCGTAAAAAGAAAATTAAGAAACATATAAAGAAAAGAAAAGAGAAGATACTGAAGAAGAAATAGACACAGAATAAATTAGACTTCCCATTTTGTTCATACTTTGCCCAATGTATTAGAATTCTGATTGACAATCATGTAACTGACTTATAGTACCATGAACTTTGCCAAATTAGGTATGTTTGTCCAAACGTTTGTGTTTCGGTTCTGCGATGATTTTATCCTCGAGCCTTGAAATCAATTGGTCTTTGAAGTTTACTATTACAATTTGGAGTTGTATTTTTTGGACTAACATCGCATCACGATGATTTTCAATTTCTCTACACATTGGAAATAATATAATAACTGTAATATTATGTAAATTTACAAAAGACTTCGTTATATTCAATTACCTTATTCTGTAGTTCGCTTGTATGGTTTCAGGTATTCAATAAATAAATGTTCAAAAACTGAAAAAAAACCAGTCTTTATTGAGTAATTAAATTTATCAAATAACAATACTTTTGAAGCATCCCATTCAATTCCGAAAAAATGTACTAGACATTGTTGAAATACTTATAAATAATTTTTTTTTTTAATGCTAGAATTTGACGCTAATATTTACATTTTTACCGCTGCCATATACAGAGCACACAAAAGTACGGCAATACAGCCAACGTAGTCTGAGATAATGGTACATACGCAAAACTTTTAAGTATTTAATAGTTGTATATCATCGCACCCACGTGTGATTGGAAAACATTGCAAAAAAAAAAACCATATCAGTCAATTTCTAATCGATCCGACATTATCACAATAAAATGGTTATTAGAATTTGATAAGAAACAGAGAAAGAAAAAGGGAAAACTGTTCTTTGATTGCAAAACTATTTCCGACTAAACAATGCGTAGCCGTTACAAAAACCAAAATTCGCATGTTTCCGAAAAGAACCATTATAGAATTTGTAATAATGATCGGATAAAGAAAATTGAATTCTGTCCGTATTTGAGAACAGATATATGACGAGATTTTCCATCCCTTCGGTACACCTGATCGTCAAATCCGTTGAACATATCTATTATACCTATATGACTCACGATCTATCAGGATGATAATTTGTAGAAATATAGGTAATGCCAATTATATAATATATTTTGAACACAAGGGCAGATATTCGAAACTTCGCACACATAATAATACATAAATATTTACAGAGTAAGCCATGCATCGGTTTTCGTATTTTTATATAAAATACAATAATAACTGACGAATTAAAATAAAAAAAAATCATTTTTGACGAACCGAAATCAAAGATTTCATCAATCGTTGCATGAAATCCAGTTATATTGTTTTATCCTACTAAGATTAATCCCGATGCAAGACCGAATAGTTATAACAGCAGTCTGATATTATATGTATTACAAAGACAAACAGAAAGACAAATTTCTTTTTGTTATCATAACTTTTTTCACAAGACAGATAGTGATGAAATAAACATGGAGACTTGTGATGTCATATATACGTTTGGTTTCAATCGTTTAAAAACATGTGCGAATAATGTCCATGCAAGCTTTGGTCTTTTAAACAAAAATAGCAGAGCTGACGATGTAGAACAATGCTATAGAACATGTCCAAAGATTCCTTCATTCGTTTATCTACTTACAACTATAATGAAATATTTCTTGGTATACTGTATTGACCGAGTCTGGAATGTGTGTCCACAGCTCTGACAGCAAAGTGATAATTATTGCCTGGAGTGAACTCTTTGAGTGTACAAGCCATAGGAAGCGGTAAGGCCCGTACATCTCCAACTTTCTTCCATAAATTTGTATTAGGCGGAGTTCCAGGAATCTCTTGGTAAGCGTAGAGCTGGTAACTTGCAATTTCCGCATAGCTCTCGGACTGTGCCATATTCCATGACAGGACAATACCTATGCATTGATAAGAGAAATTAACTGAATTATTGATGGATCTATCGGTGAAGAAATTATCAATGCGAAATTCAATTCAATTCAATTCATTAAATTAAAACGAAACAGAATAGTTTGGTCAAATGAAATAATGCTTCTTAAAAGTCTGATTACTTGAGCAGGTGGCTTAATACCTTGTGTAACTTTTGAAATTTTGAGGGACGGTGGCGGTGGAGGTAGCTTCCATCCATTTTTATTTGAATAATGCGGTGTCTCAGGCAAAGGTGCCGGCGGTGGCTGCAAATAAAAAATGATTGCTTTTTCAATTTGAGATATAGAAAGATTTAAAATCTACAACATTTCGTGATTCACAAATTAACGAAAATTCTTGATAGTTTACTGTATGAACAAGCATACTCACTTGCGTATGCGGAATTGTAGGCGCTGCTGTAGTTATTACATGGACATTACCATTGGCCAGTGTTGAGATACCTGCAGGATAAAAGAATTCACCGAATTTAATATCATCCATACTGGGAAAATGTACTCTAAAGTATCCAGGCTGGATTATAAGCTGATCAATTTAGGGCAAGGGATATATATATATATATTATTATATCAAAAGAACTCACCAGACTTGTACGTCAGATTTGAATATTGAGCCCGTGGAGTGGATGTAGCGGGCCGTATCTGAAATGCATAACGAAACTTTCGTCATTTTGTCCATTAAATGGACCAATAGTTTGAAACATCTATTCGGTGCTCAATTATAGTAAGTATTTTGATTGCTGTAGATAAATAAATGAGCACTGACCTGGTTCGGATTGGGTGCTATAAGCAATTGCCTTCCAGGTCCCGGGGTCCCTTGCATCACATATGCCAGTCTTGTAGTATTTATATTATTCTGTGGAAAATAAATAATCACTGATTAATCAATCGTGTAGAAATCGGGGAAAATCTTTAGAGCCGTAAATGTTCGTGTGCTGTAAACTAAATCATTGTATATCAAATAAGGCCTGTTGTGTATTATTTTCGGATCTATAAAACGATTGCATATCCATTACTCACAACAAGAGCAGTTGGCGTAGGTTGAGCAACAGACTGCACCACTCTAATATTGGCAGACTGTGTAGTAATCGCAACATTTCCAGGTATTGTCTGTCCAAGCCTTGGATATCTAGAATGCGGAACTTTTGTTGCAATTGAACTCGTAACGGTTCCAATCATTGGAAGAATGCTGGATGGGCCGCTGCTAGTTGCTGAAAACAAGAAATTTGTTAAATTTCCGATATCCAAGCTGACTTGGAATGCACTTATTGGGCAATATATACCGATGGGGCAATTGTATGAATAAAATATTGCCTACATTTATTTTTGTCCTCTTCTTCAGTTAGATCGATTAAATCATTCGACTGAGGTTTCTGATTAGTTGGCACAGCTGTTGCTCGGTTTACCTGATGTGAGATCTTTCCATTCACGACAATGTTTTGGACCTAAAAATAATCATAATCACACATATAAATAGTGGATCCTTGTTGAATAAGAGTGGAAATAAGTCATGTACATACACACAATAGATTTAAAATGCAAAACGTACTTTAGCAACAGCTGGTTGAGCAAGATTAATCTTTGACAAAGAATGTTCTTTGCTATTATTCGGAATAGATAAGTTGTGCATTGTGTCGACTGGTTTTGACAGAACAAGAGCAGCCGGCGTAGCGGTAGAAGTTTGCGGTTGTACAGGTATCGGGATAGCCTTAGGGAGTTCTGCTCTCCTAGGGGATCGTACTTTTAAACCACGTCTAACTGCGGTAGGGTGGCTAATCTTCTCAGTAGACATTTTAGTATTGCCTCCGTTTAAAATAACAGGACTTGGCGTGTTGGTCTTTGTAGTGGTGTTATTTGTCAACGCCCTCAAGCTCTGGATACCGTGGTCCTGTATCCGTTTTTTACAATGAGTGGGGAATTTCTTCATGTGTTGCGTCGAACATATAATAATTAATAGTCTCAAGTAAGCTTTTGGAACAATTTGAGATTGATAGTAAATACGCTATTGCGTACGTAATATTTTACCGAGATTATGAATCTGTACAGTTAAATGTCTGGTGAATTATCAGATGCAATAATTTTTTTTGAAAAAAGCAACACATCTCGTGACATAATTTTTTTTTTAACAAAATCTATGAAAGTAAATTGACCTAATTACCGTTATGAAATTGACTTGGAGTCCAACTGATCTGTTGATCTTTATCGGAGGCACAGGTCTGTCACCGTTCGATTTTCGATCAACAGCATTGCGGCTCAATACCATATCGAAATCCTTTATTTGTTTGGACAATTGCTGACAGCGAACACGAGTAGCTTCCTGATTCCGTTCAGATATTCTGGCCTGCTCTCGCAATCTTCCAATTTCACTGCGCATCGTTATAGTTTCTACCAACTTTTGTATTATGAGTTCCTCCAAGTCCTGTTCCCAAATATCAACAATTACGTGAAAAACAGTTACAGTACATTCTTAACGGCATGACAAAATCAGAATGAAACGTTGTACCTACCTCACGTTTCAACTTTGACAATTTTCCCTTCATATCCCTTTGGAAGAACTTGCGCACGTAATGAAGAGATTTTGGTGTTCCTTGGCAATTCTCATCAATTCTTTTAGATTTGTTCTCTTCGCCAGACGAATCTAATGTTGTTTGGCTTTCGGACGGCTTGGGGCAACTACTGTGTCCAGATTCAGGATTAAATTTCATCTTTTTATGACTCAATTTATCACCAGCAGACTCAGCATCTGGCAAATTACGCTTTCCAACGAGCAGACGTTGCAATTCCATATCACTGTCAGGCTTGGACAAGCTTTTCTTGGTTAAATTTCGTTCAGTATTATCACTCGACTTGTCGCTAGTTTCACTGCATACCAATTTGCTATTCCTATCATTTTCATCAATATTTTTCAATATTTCCGCTTTCTCGGGTGCACACTCGGCCACCTCAATCGGTTTGTCATCTGAACTAGTTTCCCTTATAGTATCAGTCGAAACACTATTTTCGCCTTGATTATCTTTAACGTTACTAGCGTCGTTATCCTCTGCAACAATCTCCATAGGCTGATCAATTACTTTTAATTCATCAGACAAGAAAATATCGGCTTCCGCACTGTCGGTTTTTTCTGTATTTTCTGTAGGCTCTTTATAACTGAGATCCTGTTTCGCACAGTCGTTACCTGGCTGCTCTTTATCTTTCCCTTCTCTAGGTTCATCTACACTGTTAGCCTGTTGCTTTAATACTTTAGTCTCCTCTGGGTGAACCACTGTGGCACGCATTTCGCTTGACGTCAGCTCAGAATCATTGCCTTTTGGCAATGCAGAATAATCAATCACATTATTTGATTCTTCTATTGCTTTATGCGCAACATCATTGTTATCGGCTTCTTTTTGAATAACACATTGTACATCTATTTGATTATTACTGTCTAATTTGGCATCATTCGATTTGCTACCAATATCTAATTCGGTATTCTCCATTGCCGAATCGAGAGAGCTAAGATTACTGGATTCTGGCAACGGTGCATCATCAGCAGCAGTTTGACTCTTCTGGTGGGAGGGAACTGCAGACTCTGTATCTTGGACAGGCAACGTAGATCCAACACCTTTAAAGTCAGAAGAATCTTGGCTTAATAATGGAGAAGTCTTGGAAAATCGTATGGATTTATCACTAGCAGCCTGAGGTTCGTCAAACCAGTTGTCAGAAGCAAAATTGGAATCATATCTGTAGTTAGTTTTACTAACAACAGTTGGATCTTTGTCAAGATCAAGATGACTGCATTCCTTGGACAATTCATTGTTAACACTAGGCAAAGAGTCGTTACTTTTCTTAACAGCCACTAAAATCTTTTCAAATTTCTCATTTGCGGACCAATATTCAACTGCTTCCGGTGAAGTTGTTTCGCGAGCGTTATTGACAGCATTGGGAGATGCCTGTCCAACTGGATCGTCTAGACAGACAGGAGACTGATTTGACACAAGGCGTTCAGTTATCATATTTGCTTGTGGGCGTAATTCAGATTTAGGATTTAATGCCTGTACTCTGACAAGGTTTCTTTGCAAGTGCCGTGTATTACCGTGGAGATATTTTCCCTTGGCGTATCTCCAGTTACTCCCATATTTACGGTAACCTGGCGGTCTGCCGAAATTATCGTGATTATTGAAGTAAGAAGGAATTTTATGGCTATGGGAATGACTGTGGTTGTATCGTACATGAAGGGAGTGACCGCGCAAGGAACGTTTAGAGGAATTAATGATAATGTTAGAGGAATGCTCTCTGCGAGTCCCTCCACGCCACATGCTGTTCACACTCTTTTTACCACTGACATTAGTATCGTTTAAGATTTGATTACGATGCTTTGACCTTTGGGATTCCTTGTTACACCCAGGCTGACACGATTTATATATCGGTGATTTTATTTCATTATTAAGCGGTACTTTCTCATCGGAATCGGCTAAGCCTGTAATCATAACATTGAATTCTTATTATCAATAACATAAAATGGATATCCGAGGTCACAATGATCCGAAGTTTAATTACACTCCCACGAATCTGATAAACGGACTAATTACTGTCAACCTTAAATCATGAAAAAAAAATAAATAAATAAATATCCGCCACTTGCTAGGATATAGGAATGGGGTATCTGAATATATGAATCATCCCTCAGTCGTGCATCTTACTTTCCTGTTGCGAACAATCGATCAATGGCATACAAGTGTGAAAGAGTAGTCACACCAAGTTCAAAGATCAGAATCCAAAGGCAGATAGAGAAAAAATTGAAACACACCCACAGCTGTATCCTGAGAAGTAGTTTGTTCAGAGCTAACATATGGGGTGGTTGGTAGATCCGTTGGACAAGATTGGCTAGGGTCAGCCTCGTCATCCGAGAGTCTTAATCGCAAGCTGTCGTCGGAAAGAGTATCTTCATCTTCTGGATCCTGATTAGGTTCCTCCAACAGTTCATTTTCAGTTAATCCATCAGCACTATCACCCACATTGCTACGCATACGTTCCGATTGAGCATTGCTCTCTATTGCATTATACGTCGATGTGGTACTTGTTGTTTCCATAATTACAGGACAGTTTGGTGATATCATGTCACATTACTTCCATTTAGTGCAAGAGTTTAAATGAATTCTGTGAATCAATTCAAATCCGTCAAAA
The DNA here is from genome assembly GCA_949628255.1 of Macrophya alboannulata. Lineage (NCBI taxonomy): Eukaryota > Metazoa > Arthropoda > Insecta > Hymenoptera > Tenthredinidae > Macrophya > Macrophya alboannulata. The sequence goes on from OX451213.1 coordinate 249,504, forward strand.
TCCACCGTGCAACCTTCTACCCTATTGGCATTGATAAGCATTACATGCTCCAATCTTAGGCGCAACTTGTGACCAAGTTGAGTTACAAGTACTCACTACCAATATATTATGCATGCTATTCTACCGATGGGTCCCAAAATACTGAAATAAACTATCCAGTCATGTACTCGCGCATGCATGCAACTTTTGGTACCGTTGCCAATATCACAAACTGTCTGAAAACAAAAAATGGCTACTCCTAACTTTTTATGTAAGTATTGTGGTTTCAATCATAACTGCATGAAAGGAAACTTTAATTAGAACTGTATTCTATTATGTACTCGACAAGGAATCAGTCCTGATCAGCTCTACAAAGTCCTGTTCACAAGAGATTAGGATCGGGGATGATGTCTGATGGGTTGTGATCGTATACACATGTGGAATTTGAAAGCTATCAAAATGGGAAGCGGTCCTAAGTGGATGGCGGTGGATCTATTTAGATAAAAATTTTGCAGCATTTGTTATGCTAGGAAATATGATGACCCATCAAACACTATCGTTTGGAGCACTGAACCGACACCAAGATCATACACTTTGAGTGTGATCCATCATCTGACTTCACCATTAAAATGCACAAACGTGATCATGATTTGGGATGGCAGAACGTGCAATAATGAGGAATTTTGCAGTGTGTGCAGATTAGAATCAGTCACGCTTAGACGCAGAGTTTACGGGACATAACGCGCACGCGCGGCAATATTGTTCGATTGTTTAACCGGAAGTAGACAATCAAGTGTACCCGTATTCAGATATGAATCAATATCGCGTATGCATGTCCACGGGGCATGGTAATTCGCGAGTACATGATGACGGACCTCCGGAAATTTTGTCCGCGAAAGAGTCTGACACGGGAGTTTAGGAAATGTCCAATCGGCTACGTATTACGCAGTTACGTAAAATTGCGTCGCAATAGGACGATGTGGGCTTAGCATGAAAATGAAAATAGAGAATCCTCTATTTTCATGCATTGAAGACGCTTGGTTTGAAATTTTCTAAACGTCAATTGAATTACACCCCTGTTCTTTGAGAATTACGTGGAATTTTTGATTCCACTTTCAACATGGCCGGACAAGTATGATATTTGCGTGCCACAGGGTCACAACCGAACCTAACCTAACCTAACCTAACCTTAAAATAGCGAAAAAATACTTTACGTTATAACAGTTCTGAGGAATACCGGGTAGCGTTTGTTACACATTCAATTGATCCTACCCAGTTCTCGTATCGAAGCTTACTATTAAAATGACAAAGAAATGCTTACACTCATCAGACGATCAAAGGAGACAGGATTTCGAACGATGCTCTCTTCGCGATTGTGTCGCAACACCGCGATTTAAACAAGTGAAAGCTGCGTTGTCAGATCTCCGTTCGGCATCTCTACTACTTATACCGTAGAGACTCGTCGAGAACTGGAAATGCAAGCCTCGCGTCTTTACAAAACAATTACTCTCTAATCTCGCACGAATAACGTATCGACATATAGATTTGCCCGCGGTATATTCGTTCCTTATATTTGGTCGTGATTCAAAAATAATTCAGTACCCAAAAGGGCATTTGTATATTGTATGGCTAACGTTTTATTCCATGTTACATACATAACTCGGACCTCAACAAAAATGGGGCATACACGCATGCGCAATAGTTCGATTCGGTAAGGAGTATAGTACTATACGCTATGTATATCCCTACTGTATCTGAAATGTGTTGGAAGTTGATTTTATTAAAACTCTTAGCAACTTTTCTCGCAGCAATAATTCCATCGGACGACTACACTGCGCAATTATCTGAAATATTCTAGCAACACGTGCACAAGGCCCCATGGCAACGCGTACGCGTATCATAAATTATACAAGGTGGTCTGTTTCGCCTGTATAACTACAGTAGAGTGAACGGCTATATGTGCAATGTCGGCGAGAGATCGTAACGAGTATAATATCTTGTATTGATTTTCACTTTGTTACTGATCATCGTGTTATTGATTATTCCCATTTCTCTTACTATACGTCTCTACTATGTATTCCGTATCATATTATCAAGGATGCATTCAACGTTCAAGTTCGGGCCTATACAGTCGATGAGCATTACTAGAATTCCGTTATTTCCATCTAGTACTGCGTTTTGGTATTCCCACAGTACAAGTCCAGCCGTACAACCGGCAATGAGAATTGAATTCTGAACTATTAATGGGCACGAGAACGTACTCGGACCACGAGGAATCGCGGTCTCTTTATATACTCTGTCGAGCGGTAGAGCAGACGTAGGAGTAGGAGTAGGAGTAGGAGTCAGAGCTGCAGGAGTAGGTAGTTAGAATATGCCCCGGCCTCCTTACGGGCCGGGTGTGGGCGGTATTAGCGCCTGAGCATAGGCAATTTCGGGTACTGCGCGTCACCTAGATAAGCGATCGAGCACGACTCAAATTGGACGAGATATCAGAATTATTCCCGAGAAGTTATGATAATCGGTAAAGCGGTCAACCCGCCAGAATTTGCCGGCCTTTTTCGCATCGGATCATTCGTTCCTTATACTTGAACAAACCACGTGGGACGAGGCGTGAAGATGAAACTCGTGTCTTACGTTAGCTTTAGAGAAAGTTTTTACCAGCGCTAATTTTCTTTCAGTCAGTTGATTACGTTCACATATTTATAGATAGGCGGTTCTTAATCCTAATATTTATAGCGAGTAACTCGCGTATACAGCGATGATATTAAAGCTAAGACATCTCGCTGCAGTTCTGCGTATAAGTATACTATCATCGTCCGGAGCAGCATATACATATAGCGGAGTGAAAAGGAAAAAAAATGGAACAACAAACACGATAACGAAAATATAAATTATTTGCTTATTTTATATGTTGATATATATGTATACTATATGTATATTATACTTGACTTGAGATTATTAGTGAAACAATCGTATATCTATATAGGTATATTTATAATTGTATGTGTGTGTGTGTGTGTGTGTGTATGTATGATACATACATGTTATATCACGTGCGGGAGAGTACATTACACAATGGTTTCATAGTCCCAATATATTACAATCAGCTCTGTGATAATAGAAAATAGACCTCTTGAAGAAAAAACCCTCAGATATACCATCGAATAGACTCGGTTTTACTCCAATTTATTGGACTCTATCTGTTTGCTGTTCACTGCTGTTAGATTATTCACTGGTATACATACTATAGTATATCGTATGCAACGATAGGCTGGCAGCTGATAATGGCGAGAGGAGAATTATAATATCAATAACGGCAACGTTTATCCGCGTGCCCGGAATATAAGTCAGAGTTTTAAGGTTTTAGCAATGAATACTAGTTAGAATAAAATATATTTCTCTATTGGACGTAAACTTAGTTCGGTAATTATGCGTTTCACCAAGTCGAACGGCTGCATATATGCACATAGATTGATGGGAATATTTTCCGAGATAGGTAATAGTACGACCATATATTCCTATACCATATATGATCTGAAAAAAAAAAAAAAAACGAAAATATTTCAATTTACAACCGTCACCGTTGTGCGTTCGTAGAGTATCAATTGATTTACCTTTTCTAATTACTTTTTGATTATTACAACGGTGCATGGCATTGCCCTGTTATTGATTATAACATATTATGGTATGCTCGTGTTACTGCAGTTAGGACGATCATTTTGGTCAAGCAAACACGACCTATGATTGTGTCAGTAAATTTGTTATTCACATTTTTAAATCCTTGCACCATATTCATCCACCCCAATCTCTCATTTTCATACTTGGTCTTTTATTAATATCGTTGATTGTGCTTGTCGGACATTTTCCCCGAATATTTGCTCAGTCTGTCGCTGTACTCATCATCTTGATATTTATCTTCCGCTTTATAGTGAATCTCTGGCGGTGAATTAATCCGCCTTTGCCAATGCCACGACCAATACAAGTCCTCTTGATTAATGTCCTTAGGATGCCTCGCTCCTCTGAATACATGAACGCAATAGAGTAAGCTACCGAATAGCGTGAGAAATCCAAAGATTAGAAATACTATTCCGAGGATCCTGTGCAAAGTACATATAATACATAATCGTAAGTCATTTATTTTGAGGTATTATGTATGATAATCGTCGATAGTCTTACTCACCATACAAATAACGGCTCAAAGAATTGAAGAACTATAACGAAACCTAGCGTGACAAGGATTAGACCAAGATTTAATAACAGCATCAGACAACAGATGCCTTTGGTATTTGGGCAGAAAGGATTGGGTGCTGACATGGTTTCCATGACTAGTCCTCCTTTTCGCGAGGTGCGTGTTTTTGTTGTGGAAATACCTGATCTTCCGGAGGGATACCCATAGTTACTGGTTACCTCGTGACCGACCCTTGTGCTCGGTGCTAGACTGTACCGTGATCCTTGACTGCGGACGTACGTTACGCTCTCATTAAAGTTTATCATTTTTTTTTTTTTTTTTGCGAATCCGTGTGGTGTGGCGGGGATTTATGCATTTTCAAGAAAGACAAAAAAGTATCACCTAATTTCCGAGGGCGCTTTGTAGGCGGCACTCGTTACGTAAATGTCTGAATTGTTGTCGTATAGACTTCCATGGGACGCGCTCCGTGGCGTGGTTTTGTTCAGTCGGTTCAGGGAGTAGGGCAAAGGCCCGGAAACTACGGAGCTACGATCATTTTGTGCGCTTCGTGATCTGCGCTCGTGGTGATGATGATGATGATGATCGCTTGACATTCTTTCGGACGACACCATCGCCTTATTTCTGTAACAGAATCACATTACCCACCCCTGCAACCATGTATTTTATCTTTTATTTTTTCTCTTCAACATTCAAGCGTATAATTTTTTGTATCCATTTGCAAGCGATGGTTTTCTATCTTAGAGACCTCATGATCAACAAGTTATATTGCTGCAACTACTGTATACTCGATCATAGCGCCTTTTCCACACGCGATGATGCGATTCGGGCCTTTTATGACTGTCTTGTCGGGATAGAAATTAAGTAGGCGCTACGTGGGCTGAAACTCAACGTTCTTTACAGTATATATAGTATACACTGCCAGTACCTATAAGAGATCGAAATGTCCTTAACTCGAATAGATGCTCACAGGGCGAGATTCCCTGTGCAGAACATGTAAACGCAACGTAAAGAAAGAGAAACTAAATCTCAAATTCAGTTTTTGTATATCGTGGATATCTAATTGCGAAACCCATCCGTGTCTCAAATTAAAGCCGTGGTATGTACAGATAATTTAATTGCGGGGCTGTTGGTTGGTTTAGGTAGGTATAAGATTAGAAAACTATATACGGAACTATACTGAATCTACGTTAAATCACGATTCGTAAAAAGGCACGAGAACGAAACACACCTGGTCACGAGTATTGTATTGTTTGACGATGGAGCTGTAGCCGCACTGTACCATGAGGTTGATATTCTCCTTATGGTTGACTAGACGAATTTTCAGCAAATTTGAATGTTACGTAGTTGACAGCGAGAGTGTAATAGACAGTAGTAGAAAATACCGATGATGACGTGTTCTTCGGAGTTCTGTCACGACTCGACCGTGTGTACCTGGGCTGGCGAAAGGTGTAGACTGTAGACTGCTGAGACGCAGAGGACTCGGTCAAGTCCTGTTTACCGTGCCGCTCACTGTACGACGAGAAATAAGGCCCCCTCCGCGGAGGGCACCCGAGCATGGGCGCGCCGGGGGGGATATATATACCTATATACACACACACACTTCTGTCGACCCAAGACCAAGCTCATACATACACGTATGTATGTACTGCATACTTATACATCCTTACTACAAGTATTTACGTAATAACAACTATGTACTCGAAATATAGATGACGACAGTCCAGCTCCATCGATTGATTTCAACGATATGCAGCATAGATCCAATTATCATTATAAACAGTCGACGAAGATTCGAATTATCGCGTCGTTTGCTACAGGTATACTGCATACCTAGGTAACACTATTGCAGATCATAGCGTAGGCGCCTGTGCTCAATGTGCCAGAGTAAATAGGTTTCTCTTTCTAATGTATATCATAGGCACTAGACGTGGTGGCAACTAATGGTTCATAAGAAATAGTTACGCGTAATAAATTTCAGATTTTCGCACGGAATCTCGTGCCAGCAATATACCTGTACGTATGCATGCACGTACTTTCTTTTCATCTATTGACAGGAACGGAAAAAGAGGTCGAAGACGCACTCTTACGCGGCTTTGTAAACTCTTTGCCTGTATACGTATGTACCACGTATCTCTTGTACAGATCGACACGACGAGGAATGGTAATGGCGAGACACGGTCACATTCCACAACCGTGGAGATTATTTTGTCTGGATCCAAGTGGGGCTTACTATTTTTACATATATAATATTTGACTTGGTCACCTTTGAGATATAAGATCAACGAGCTTTCAAATTTCACTGGATTTCAATGAGCTCGTAACAGGCGGCTCTGGCTACTCCTATACGTTAATATGTATATGATATCGTCGATTTATTTTGTATAGGTATAAGGTGTAATATTGATGATCTTAAGCTACGATGTTCTGCGCGACCACTTCCCTATTATTAAATTTTTCGTTGTAAATCCGATACAGGTCAGCATGTCGTACCTTATAATAATATACATTGTATTCAGCTAAACGAGAGAATAAAAAAAAAAAAAAAAAATCAAGTAAACATTCAGGGATCTAAATTTTTTGCTCAGCACGAATGAAAGGCATCCTATAGTAAACAGTTGTACTCTTCGTTCATAAGTATAACGTATATCGTTCGAGTCTATATTGACTCAGCAGTGAATGATTCGTTGACTCGACGCATTGCAAGAAGTCTTAGTTTTGATTGTTATCTCGGTACAAGGTTCAGCTTAAAATTTATTGACCGAATGATCGGCGAAATACACAAGACGTGAAATAGACAACAAACGTAGATTCGTAAAAGTGATTTCCGGCGAGGTTGCCTTAAAAATTTAATAAAAAAAAAAAAAAAAAAAAAAAAGAAAGAAAAAACCTCAGAATCCGTGGCGTAGCAAAGTGAAAGTCATGGACACATTTCGAGTATAGGTATAGAGACAAGTAGTAGATACGTATATTATAGTAAACCATTTTTTATTCCTCTGGTATACAGATATGTCTACATATGAAAATAAGATAAATTATTTATCCATCTCTGCTTGAACATCGACGTGTAACAAATCGAGATTCACGATAGAAGTTTGCTGGTAAAAAAAAAGTGGGGCCGTTTCAGAAGACAGCCAGGGATTTCCGCTCTGTCGAGCTTCATAGGGACTGTACTCCTTCTGCGATTCCTTTTTTTTCAAAGCATTCTTCGTACATTTAACAATCTGATTCGTATGTATGTAGATCGTAGCCATACACGTTTTTTTAATTTAGACTTTTTTTCTTTTGTTTGTATTTTTCATATTCGGGTAAACACTACCTCTGGTCAAGTCATGACGGATGAAGAAGAAAAATAAGAAGAAGAAGAAGCAAAATAAGAGGAAAGAGAGCAAGTGGCTACGTTTTCTCTTATATCAATTATAGATACGACAATAGACAGATAATATCATAATGTACTAGACATTTGAATAAGTGTTAGTTAAAATTCTGCGTATGCATATAATAATTATATTCAGTATACATAATTAATAGGATTATTGATAATTAATGTGATTACCAGCTACACTATAGTATCTACGGATAATTCTATCTACCTGTGTACTACAAGTAAATACAATGAATGGATATATGTATATAAGAAGGAAGAATGTATAACGAAATTATTTCAAAAGACCCTGGGCTTTGAATAAATCCTTCATCAGCCCTTTGAGATAACGAATTTCCCGCTGAAGATCACCGACTTGGCCCTGAAGTTTTTCATTATAATTAGCCAGCTCCTGTTCCTCCCCCACGATCTCTTTTACCTCTTGTTTTTTCTTCTGCCTATAACGAGTTGCCGCATTTTTGTTCTGCTCTTTCTTGCGAACCTTTCTATCGTCACTAGACGGACGAGAATACGGTTTTCTATGACGGTTCTTTGTCGTAACGGGCATTGAAACAGTACTGGTTGTAGCAATCGGTGTCCATTCCGGATCGTCGGTCGAATCCTCGGAAGATATGTAACTCGCGTCTGAGCTGGTGCTCGGAGGGCTAGACGGTGAGATATCCTCGACGCATGAACGAACAATTTCGTCTACAGCCGCTAGTTCGCTAGCCACATCACCCAAAGGTTCAAGAGAGACGTTTTCTGCTCCCCATTGTATGACTGGCTCAGCATCGTTAGTTGAGGATATTTCTTCGAAGGGAGGTGAGGGCTTAGCTAGAGGAACGCCTAAAGCATGGAAAGAGGGGTGCAGGGTGATCAGTATTTGGGTATTTGTTGGTTCGTAAAATTTCGCGGGTGGTGACTGAGGTGGAGTTAACGCCGTTACAGGCGCCACTTGATGACATGCCTCAACATCTCCCAGGACACTCTCAAATTCCTGCAGCAAAGTCCGAGTTGTTTCATGGTGCTGCAATTTTTCTGCCACTGATGATACGACCGGCTGGCTGACTCCGTATTCCGGAGGTGATAGCTCCTCGAATATTGGTAGGTCTATCTTCTGCTCGAGCCAGTCTGCATAGGGTTCTGAAATTTATAATAAATAATATTCCATAAATGTTAAGGATCTGAGAAACGCGGTGATGATGAATTGTTGAACAACAGTTGGGAGAAATTGAATGACTGAATTTTTTAAATTCTAAATAACTATTTTGATTTAGCCCCTCTCTCTATGTTTTGAAATACTCTTAATAAGTTTCATTTCAATTGGGTTTGTTAATATGTGTGACGATGGAACACACACGCCCATGGTGCCCCCAGGGACACTGAATAACAAGTAGATAGAAACTTGTTTACACTTTTATACAAACGTTAAAGTTCTTAGCTATACGGACAGTTGGAAACAGATATACATATTGTGTACCTATAGATAGATAGACATAGATAGATTAGCGACTGATGTGACTCAAGAAATGTTTCTAATCATATACGATCCTACCACACATCTGAACAAATTTTCTAGGTGTGATAATAACGATGACAATAATAAAAATAATAATGACAATAAATAAAACGTGAGAATCGTACGTATGGCAACAGGTTTTAGCTTTACAAGTATTTGTATGGAAACCAATAAGGAGATATGCATATAGATTGTAACAAGAGTTGTTTTTTAAGTGCAGTGTGGAAGCTAATGCGTAATACGAGCGAGAGGAAAATAACGTTGATATGGTTGAAAAATGCAAATTACCGAATGCCGTTTGGTTCGGATAATGGCGGATGATGGGGAGTGAGACTTATGATTCAGAAGCTGAGATATTTTATGCATATTCGAAGTTGGATGAACCTTCTCTTGACAATTGTCGTTCGATACGGTAGGCTCTATCAATGGGGATAAATTGATAGCAATTTATTTTCATGAGTCTGTAAATATTTAGCTAGACTCCGATTTCTGTATAGCTAATATATTGTTTACGCTGTTAAAAGCTGGTAAACAGCGGATATAAATCTGAGTTAGACAAAGTGCAAAAAATCTCTGCAACCACTGTCCAGTCCCTGACCTACTTTCAAATGGACCTTTGCTTCGTATTAGTTTTGAGCATACTGGTGGAATTATCTCAGCCTTAATACAGGGGGCATAGGAGGTCAGATAACAGAGTTTTTATAACCAAAACAGCATTTAAAATGAAATTATTCCAAGGTAATGTGTGTTCAAATGAAAATAGGTAGAAAAGATAAAATAGAAACTGGATTCAAATACGATAAGACAAAATTTCACAAGTGCTGCATAAATACAGTTACATGTATTTTTCTTATTGCTGTAGCTAATATGTTGCAGTGTGTGAGAATATTGAACGGGTCAAGGAAGTCAAGTAGGTAAATGTGCGGGAATCAGCTCATTTTAATCATGTCAACTACAGCCGAACAAAATTGTTAATCGGAACGTAATAAAAGCTAGTGTTAACACTACATTTGCCAAGTTGGATGTTTAATGGAATGATACAACGAGTCGATATCCCAAGTTCCTAAATATGAAAAATGTGAACGGAGTTCGATTCCTGCTGGTTTAAAACATTTTAAACGTACAACGTACCATTATAGTACAGAGCAGCCATAATTTTGGAGAGTTTTTGTTCCTGCAGATGGAGAAAGATGGTAAATTGGTAACGTAGCAACGGCGTTATCCCTAGTTTTGTTATTGAGATTGTCTTTTGTCGTGAGGGACGAAGGAGCCAACTGAACTACTGGATGGTGGTAAGAATAGCTTCACACCCGTAGCAATAGTAATTCAGCGTCTTTTCACTAATTTCTGAGAGTTGACGATGATTTCTCTGTTCCACGTGTAATGATACGTAAACTGCATGCTATTGTATAACATTAGCACGCGCCAACATTGAGAGACAATGCCTATGGCTGTTTTTTCTTCTAAAACTGCCAGTATCACCGAATAGTATTCAATAGATGCTCGAACAAATGTTGCGAACACTCGCGTTTTACTCAAGTAATTTAAAAATCAACAAACATATCTTCAGAAATATTTTTTGTCGCACTTCGCGTCTCTATCAAGAGTATTTCACCGTTTTTCCTTAGTTCTTGTTATTTTCTCCGTTTTTGTTTAAGTGCACATCATTGAGGAAATCACTTTCTCTCGTTATGCAGATGTACAACGAACACGTTTGTAATAACAATTCTGACAATAATGAGTATATCTGCAATGCGTAAAACCGTACAACGAGTGCCCTATGTTAGGAAACTGTGTGTATGATGGGGATTGAATAGTGTATATCTTGTGGCTGGAGAAACCAATAGATACACCACGCCAGGCCAACTTAAAGTCACTGAGGCAAAGAGGAGTGGGACGTATACCGTGTGGCCTCTACACAGGAGACTCGCATACTTATCTTTGGACTTTCCCCCCCTGTTTCTTTATTGCCTCCTTCTCTCTCTCCCCCAGCCTCTCACCCTTCCTTCCCACAAGCTCTCCATATAGAGGCTAACCAGTTTGTTCCACTCTCTTTTTTGTTTTGTCTTTGGGTTTTTTTTTTTCCATTTATTTCTTTCCAGGCAAAAAGGAATCATATACCAAGTGATACGTTCGAAATAGTATCACAAACGTTATACAATCAGGAAAAACAGTCAAGCTTATGCATGAATTTAAATCAAGAAGACAGTTTGAAAGTGACATTACACTGCTAATAAGAAATGAATAAACACTCAGCTGGCTGTATAATTAAGACTCCAACTATCAATTTGATGATGCTTCAATTTTGCCATGTGGTACCCAGCCGAACGACGCATTACTATCGGCTGAACAAATATTTGTGCTTCACTCTAAGATATTATGTGTATCATATCGATTTGAGAACCTAGTGATTGATATAGCCTGTATATTCGTTGGTAGAACATGGTGTTTGATATAAATATGCCATTGTTGAATAAATAATTAAATTCTGAGGTGATAAAAGAGAAAAAAAAAAAACCATGATGAAGAAAGCTGGAATATGGTTTACCTTCCTTGATCCACTCATCAAGTTCTTCTAAGAGTTTAGTAGCCACTTGCGCTCTCGATGTTTGCTCCTCATACAATACGTGTTCCTCATTGTTGCTCAGATCTTCCTTGCTTTCAAAGCTGAGCCATTCATCGTCTATGTCAAGGGACGAGGTGTCAATGGGTGAGGCGGGTTCCGCCTTCCATTTCCAACCTTCCTGATTTTGATCGGATGACATTATGGGTCTTTATTCGATCAGATATCGTACTTAATAATTGGTTGTAATTTATTTGAATCGTCGTAGCGACGTCGCTCGTATTGAACGCCATTTTGGCCCTGGAAAATTAAGAGAGAAATTTAATACCATCGACTCGTCTCGTCAATTCTTCCTGCCTACATCATCATGAATAATTCTTTTATACCTTTTACTCGATGAAAATGCCGTAAATTTTTATGCAAATATTTAAACCGAGAATAATAATCTTCAGTGGCAAAAAAATTGATATTCATCGACGCTGTAATGAACATCGTGTTTGAAAAAAAAAAAAAAAAAAAAAAAAAAAAAAAAAAAAACAGAAAAGCCTGGGAACGATTTCCTGATTAGATATTTCACCTGATTGCAAAACGAGTGATAATTATATTAGTCATCCGATTGGAATTCGCGAATACGTAATTGCTACTCTAAGGGTGACTAAATTGACACACGTCACGCGTGTCGATGCGTAAATATTAGAGGGTTTCTGGGTCAGGTCAACGTATGCATGTATGTATGTATGTATGTACTGCGTCGCGTGGATCGGTGAGATTTCGTAACATTGCTTATGAGCAATGTGTACACCAAATGGAGGCCAGTTCTTTCGCAATTGATGCTTGGTAGCAGCCAGCGTGAACATCTGTTTTTCGCTTTTTTATAATAGAACATAGATAAAGTGAATAAAAATTAGCTCAACTCACCCCATGATTATGTAACGTGTTGGCACACTTGCGTGTGCAAGTCGTTCACCGACTAGAAACTCATCTTCACCCCTTTTTTAATCGAGATAACAATAAAGACGTCTGCTTTTCTGGTTTCATGGATGGAGAATGACGGATTTCTCGGTACGATGAGTCGATGAATTTCACCGCGTATAGAGTCGACGTTCGTTCGTAAAATACGCCGTTCCGGAATTCAGTACCGGTTCTTGTCGTAAGATGTCGATGCACGGTGATGAATCCACATCACACGTGTATATGCCGCGTAATATGAGTCTATTCAAAAAAGCTATGTGACCGCAAAATCGAGTTGCAAGACATATAAATAAACCAAATAATAGCAGTGTAAATAGTTTGTCAATGTATTTGCGATCGTTTACGCGCAATTATCACTATATCATCCGCGCGTACAGACTTTACTCATTTATATAAAATTCCTGAGAAACCCCCCGGGTTATCTGCCGATGAACGACGCCTCTTCTACCACGGTATACATATTCGCAATCGTAATTTTGCGTATAATAAACACCGAGTTGGCTCGTGCGTATAAAAGAGTAGGAGGGAGTCAACTCACGCGATGAGTTGAAGGCCTTTAGCCAACGCGCGAATACATCATCGGTCTAGGGCAGATCGAAACGTTGATACCGTGTAATTTCGCAAAGTCTGCCGAATCACAGTATAGTTTATGCATATGGGCTAACGTGCTCGGGCTAGTCGTAAATACGCGGTTACTATTACTTATATCGAATTGTTAACACCTGCGTAAAGAGATACCTATATGCCTGACAAAGTAAGGATAATTTAGCAATCACCTTAAAGATCTGACATTGAAATGAGATTTACTGCGGTTCAGTTTGGAATCCTGTATACCTTAGTGTAGTCGCTCGTGTAGCTACCTTCCTATATACACAGAAGCGGAATGTAAATATTATTACACAGCGCCACTCCTTCGTAAGGCGCTTGCGGTACCTACACTCTGCAGGGTATACCTACATGTATATGTATAGTATAGGTATATGCGGGACCATTGAATTATGCTCAAGGCAGTTTGGATCCATTTAACCATTACGGATTCCTTGTTACATATCAAGGATGAACCCGTGACCATAACCACACAGGTGCAGTCCTGCTGCGGCACGTAGTAAGATCACAAACGGAAACAGAGCATGATGTTTATATATATATATATATATATATATATATATATATATATATATATATATATATATATATATATATATATATATATATATATATATATATATATATATATATATATATATATATATATATATATATATATATATATATATATATATATATATATATATATATATATATATATATATATATATATATATATATATATATATATATATATATATATATATATATATATATATATATATATATATATATGAATTATTGTCTATATGCACAATAAGTCCAGTTTTAGTCCTTGGATATCGCCTCAACTGCACGCGCTGGCGCGTTATTTTATTCAATCATATACATATAGGATGGTATTTTCGACGTTGCTATATGCCTACTCTCGAGGAGGGGATATAGCCTCTCGTCTTCTTCAATAATACGTATATGTATACCTATATAACATAGGTATACCCGTGTATACCTATACTGTGCAGATAGGTATACATGTAGCCATTGTTTTATAATCGTGCATTGAAATTCAATGAAATTAATCCTCCACATTAATTATAGTAACTTTGCAAAACGGACCTGAAACTATAATTCAGCGAGTGGGGAAATTCGAGAATTCCAAATTAAGCATGGAACGATCAACGCTGTAGCTAATTTGTAACGGGTATATAATTATATTTCATCGGCAAAAATTACCGGACATTTGATCATCTTTCCATTCTCCGCCATAGGTATGTAGGTGTCCAGTTTTCCTGGCCTTCGCCAAATCATTAAATTATGTAGGAAAAACAAGTAAACCATATTCAGTTATAATAATAGGTTGGAACAAAATCGCAGATATTAGTCGATCTTTATTGCCAGAATAATACTCTTCTATATCTACATTAGGTCCGTTGCCCGCGAGTACGTATGTATGTACATACATCGGTAGATACGTTATACATACATATACCCCTACTTGGTGAATATAGCCTGTTAAATGTTTATACTCGAATCTACACCAGTTGAAACATCTTGGGCAAATGCATGTGCATGTGATGATGAATCTGCAACGTGATAATGCAGATATACTGTATAGGTTTATGTAGTATGCGTGAAGGGGTGGGTGTATATCAACGTACACGGTCAATCAAGTGGCCTGCAGAGCAAGCAGGACGGTTGTAAACGTTATATCTGTGTAATATACATCGGGGATTCGGGAAATACATCATATTCCGCAGACTCCTACTCCGTCTCGGTTCCTAATCGGATTCGTACACGCGTACCGCGTAGGTATATAACGTGTATATGCGTATATACGTATTATGTGTGTATATCTTATAGGTATATGCATAAGAGTGGGTATGGATGTGTAGATGTATGTATATAGGTACCTATACATACACTAGATATACCTATATGTTGTATGTACGCGGTATGGGTAATCAAGTTCGTTGGGTGATAAGCCTCGTTACTGCCTGCCTCGGCGGTAGGAGAGGAGTATAGAGTAGCAGAGCGCGTACGAGTTGAAAAGTTAACCATCTTGGATATGTGTGTAGAAAATAGTGAGTCGGGTGGCTGGCTGGGTGGTCCCCCGGCCCCCTGGTCGATATATCAGGGCTCCGCTGCAGCTGTCTGTCAGCCTGGCAAACTCCGCACTAGACGACGTAGAGCTCGGAAAAACCGCTCGCTGCAGCTACTGGGTAATTTTTCATCGTTGCAGCGAGCGAGCCAGCGAGCGAGCGAGCGAGCAGGCGGCGGGCGACAGGAGCGCCGCGACGCCGAAGGCGGCGTTGCCACTCACCACACTCCGACGCCGTCCACACACGCGGACAACCACCCATCCCCCCTCCCCCCGCCCCGCTCCTCCTCGCGGTACCCACACACCAGAACGCGCCCCTTACTTCACCCTCGCGTAGCTACAAACGAACCACCTCTATAGGGGAAAAAGTAGGAAAAGAGTGGGGACCACGATCGATTTTTACTGGGGCATCTACCCACACCCCGCATGCACCTTGCATCATACCCTCCTCCCCCCTGCCGATTCCCATCCCCTAGACCTCGCGACTTCCCCGAGCTAGCCCATGGCCCTGCCCACGTCGTAATGCACCCAGTACCCAGCACCCAGAACCCAGAACCCAGAGCCCAGCACCGCCGTACGACGCCCGCACCTTCCGCAAAAAAAAGTAAAGAAGGAAAGATAGATAGGGAGAGAGAGAGAGGGGGGGGGGGGGGGGGAGTGAGGGAAAAAACGGAGAGAAAAACGACACCACCCGCCCTGTATGCGCGAAAATATTTTTCGTTAATTTTTTACCTCCGCACGAACTTTGAACGAATTTCGTTCCCTGTTATATGTTGAAAACGTGGTGGTATTCACGATTCTCTTGTGAAATCGGAGTCTCGCAATTTTAAACGGCGAGAGATTCTCGAAATCGTTGAGTTTACCAATTTACGAATTATTATTTCAGCTCGATTAATATACATAGGTATATACACTATATACCTATATGCGAAGGGAAGAGAACGGAACACAAGAGAACTCTAAGATCATAGTTTGAAAATATATAAACCAATTAGCCGTATAAATAGGTGTATAATACATATACAATACATAGGAGTTTATCAGAAAAATCTTATTTATCCTTCAGGGTAGCGAAGCGACAGCATGCTGCAGTACGAACTGCATATAGCATATATATATATATATATATATATATATATATATATATATATATATATATATATATATATATATATATATATATATATATATATATATATATATATATATATATATATATATATATATATATATATATATATATATATATATATATATATATATATATATATATATATATATATATATATATATATATATATATATATATATATATATATATATATTTTCATAATCAGTGCCTAACGGTAGAAATGTTTATGAATTCTTTTATAGATATAGGTATAAGTAGGTATACAAGAAACGATTGGACAAAACATATCCCTACACCCAGGTGATAATGTTATATATTATATAACCTAGGACATACGCTTCAACATATACCTATATATATGTATAGGTATATTATACCTATATATATATCGCGGGATACATTGAAGATGGGCAAGGTCGATTGCAGTGAGAAAATAAACTAAGCAGATTTACGAACAAGTACAGTTAGGCGGCGACATAGCGGCACTTAATTTTACACACATGTATAGTTATATATATATATATATATATATATATATATATATATATATATATATATATATATATATATATATATATATATATATATATATATATATATATATATATATATATATATATATATTTTTTTTTTTATATTTATATATTTATCTATAGGTATATGTGTGTAGCATCAGTCCCCGATAAGATGATATTAAAGCGAGCTGCTGGAGCAGTGTAAGTATGTATTTTCAGAGATCGTGGGTAGAACTTCAACTCGACTCGATTCGACTCGACTCGAAAACTGCAGGATAATAATAATTGCTAAACTATAGTGGCGAGAGGAACCAATAGATGAAATTAATTAGACTCTCGTCAATATATTTGATGCGTCGATTATATATAAATTTAATCGGATATACGATTATGCATCTGCTCTATGTACCTACGTTGTGTGTTGCACACCGAGACGATCCGCGTTTAAAATAAATCTGTACATACAAAATACGAATTCTATCGATTTCTTTTTTTGGTCATCTATATTCCTTTTACCTCCTCATTTTCTTGTTCTCATTCTCCTTACATCTTATTGCGGTGCTGTAGATTCAAAGATCTCAGATTATTATATTTATAGTGCTACCCCTGCTGCAGCCAAAGTGCGGAATACCTACTTCGATGATAATAATTCAAGAGCACGATTGTATATACATATATATATATATATATATATATATATATATATATATATATATATATATATATATATATATATACATATATACATGTATACACGTATAGACCTACTATATACAGATACACATTGTGTACCGTTAAGTGTATAAAAACAACGAATTCTGTAGGAGATTCGAGCCGTAAATTGCGGTTCGGACTGATCCCACTTCCCCACCCTTGCCCCCCTTGCCCCCCTTTCCACCAAACGACATTACCATCAATACGAATTAGTCGCGGTATAGAGGGTGAACCATTCTTCGATACCTACCTATCAACCTACAATTCCCTTGTTAGTTGCCGCTGCTGCTGCTGCTGCTGCTGCTGCTGTTGCGCGGGATAACCGTGATCATAGAATTGCGTGCAATTCATTAACGTCGTAGGTGTATTGGCTCGTTATACCGTGAGGCGCAGGTCGCGGGTATAGCGGGGAGATGCGGTGCAATATGGAGTAACCATCGGAAATGTTAGTATCTGAACTAGGCAGACGCAACAGGTGTATAGGCATAGGGCGGAGGCAGTGTGATATATACATGTACCCCGACACACACACACACACACACACACACACACATACGCCTATATGTGTATATATATATTATACATGGGTATATATTGTACCTTTATGTATGTCTGTATGAATGTCTGTATATACATAGTATAGATGTAGGAAGTACCGAGTCGAGAGACAAACTTGTTTAATAGGTAAAAGTTTCGGCGCTGCTATTGGTATTGGTACGGTATATTATAACATACACAACACTTTGCTTGGATATTTTGAAAAAGCTATAAGATTAGAGCGTTAGATAAATCCATAATTATTAGACAAGTCAAAGCCAAGGTTCTGATTGAGTCCCATGCGTGAAATTTGATTTGAAACGTTATTGAAGTAAGAACAAAAAAAAATGTATATTACGCTTATTACTCATGTTTGTACATCTCGTCTCGAGTTGAACTCTATATAATGTGCGATAACGTAATATTGCAATAAATGAAGAAGAAGAAGAAGAAGAAGAAGAAGAAGAAGAAGAGAGAAAAAAAAAAAATGAAATAATAAAATATATAAAACAACAATGTACAGAGGCATACGCCACGGTACAATTACCCTTTTGTGAAGCGATTGCATGTGCAATTTACATTGTGTATATTTTATATTCGCAGCACTTGTGAAATTTTCTTTTTTTTTTTTTTTTTTTCTCTATCACTCATTTTTTCGAATCGTTATAATTGCGGTTATTCAACACCGTACGCGCATATACATATATACCTATATATATATATATATATATATATAGGTATAGGTATATATACTGTATAGATCAAACAGTATCAGTATAATAAATGCGTTATCCGAAATGATTGTATAACAGAAGTCAAAAACAGATGGATATTAACAAATGCTTATATACGGAGAAAAAAAAAAAAAAAAAAAAAAAAAAAAACGAAAACGAAAACCAAAGATTAAGAATTATATTATTGTATATAGGTATATATAGTGGCAGTGAGTTATTATTACATACTGCAGCGTACAGTGGCATTGTAGTTACTTAAATTTAACGCGATATGCAATTTGTATATACAAGTTTACCGAATACGCTGTATTATAGCGTGTGTATGTATATAGGATATCGTTGTTCCTCGACTATAACTGTGGCGCATTTCTCCTCTCCCGTTTGTAATATCTCCGTAAGTTAAAGCGCAAACTCTCGAACTCCCGAACAAGTATTCTACACGATTCGCGCTATAGGGCCGCGCGCGGAGTTTCTGCATCAGCCAGGGGTTACAACAATTGTTTTTTTTTTTTTTTTTTTTCTATCTTCTTTTATTTATTTTCATTCGGAGGGGGGGAAATAAGTTTGTTGAACTTGCCAATGCAAAGTGCTTTTAATAGCCGAATGAGAAAGAGAATTGTACCGAGATTCCGCGATTTATATATGTACATACGTATATGTACTTATACCGCGGTAAACCCGCGTTTACACGCACAACTTTGGTATACATACGTAAAGTTATAGTACCTATATATATATGTACATATATTATATACGTATATAAATATATATATAGGTACATCGTATATACCGCACGTCTAAAGTCACCACCTGTAGACATAGAGGTGGGTGTTAACTGTTCAGTCTAATTACCTCAGCGTCAATCCCACAGCAAATAACCAACGCCAGCTATATTAGGTATTATACCTAATATACATATAACTACACCTACTAGTTTGATGTACCTATATCACAATTATATCTAGGCATTGTATAATCAGCGAATCAGTTTTACTCGTATCTATATACCTATAATATGAATGTGCAGTTGGTGAATATATATATACAATACCGAGGTGTCGTGACACTTGACTTACGTATATATAGGTATATATATATATATATATACCTATATCTATAGTATATAACGAAAATGGAAAAATAAAATGAATGAAAAAAAAAAAAAAAAAAAACCACTACGTATATAGGTCTATATAATATTCGAATGGAGATCTGCCCCGGTCTATAAAAGTATGATTTAACTCGCTTGTCGTCACACTATAAATATTCATACAAGTGTCACGTTCACGTACTTGGAAAACATCTTATCGGTCATATATACGCATATATTTATATATTCAACTCAAAACTTGTCCTGCAGTGTGCAGACTAATATAACAGCCCGATAGATTACAGCATCGTCGATATATTATTCATATATTATACTAAATATATATAAATATATATATATGTATACGTAAGATCGTTCATCGATTATAATATGTATACGTATACCTACGGACCTGCAGTCGCTCAAGTTTATGTACATATACTTACTACGAAATCTTTTTAATTTCTTCGAAAATAGTGAAAAAAATTAGAGAGAGAGAGAGAGAGAGAAAAGAGAAAAAAAAAAGTATAAAACCTTCCGCACATTGCGGCTGCAGCAGGACCATGCAAATTCTTCATATACCTAATTCGTCGTATTAGGTATGTATGTACAATGAACGATCGACACTCGCTTGTTTAACAATAAATAGTACAGTAGCTACTTTTTATCGTGAATAACCTTTGGCCTCTATACGACGCTGATCGCCGTCAAGAATATTCATACGTAAACGCAGGCGCGATCGCGCGAGAGAGTTAGGGAGCCGCCAACTAGTGGCTATAAGGTTATCTTAGCGCTCCGCGGAGAGCAATGAGAAATCATTACTTTTTCTTTTTTTTTTTTTTGCTTAATTTTTTTTTCCCTCATTGCCAATGTATGTATATATACCAATAATCGGTTCGAAAATTCAGCTTGAAATCATTGAACCTTAATTATAGTATTATGGGCGGGTGAAAATCAGCTATACTGCATACCTAACATAAATGATCGCGAATACATACGAGCGCGTTGCAACGGTTCAAAGTCACATAGACGAACGTCTTGTATGTATAATTCGGATCATTTATGCGTATACATATATCTCGATATATTATATATGTATGTAGTTGGATTCTAAGGTTGATGAATTTTTAAGTTGCTACTATGCTATACGGTTATAGCTGCAACCGACAACCGGATAACTTTTTAAGGTACAGGGGGGCAAAGTATGCGTTTGCGTGCGTGCGAGGAAGAGAAAGAGAGAGAGAGAGAGAGAGAGAGAGAGAGAGAGAGAGAGAGAGAGAGAGAGAGAGAGAGAGAGAGAGAGAGAGAGAGAGAGAGAGAGAGAGAGAGAGAGAGAGAGAGAGAGAGAGAAAGAGGTTGAGGAGAGGAGAGGCGAGGCGAGGGAGTGCGATGGAAGTAGGGAAAGAGAAAGGGACAGATAAATAGAGCGAAAGAGATCGAGGACGGAGAAAAGCCCGAAGTAAAGTGGGGACTGGAAGGGGGAGGGACGGAGGGATCAGTTTTAATGTCTCGAAGAGCGAGGAGCGAAGAAGCAAGCAGCAAGCCGGCAAAGCCGCAGAGCAGTGCATTCACTCGTTACTCATTAGATATAAATACGCAAGAGAGGGCAAGGAACCACGCCTGCACCAGCTACCGACACACGCACCCGTTGCCGAGGAGGAACACGCCGCGCGCGAGAAGAGAAGAGAAGAGAAGAGAAGAGAAGAGAAGAGAAGAGAAGAGAAGAGAAGAGAAGAGAAGAGAAGAGAAGAGAAGAGAAGAGAAAAGACCAAGTCGCGGACTCGGGACAAGCGGGACTCCGGGACTCCGGGATACTCGGGACGCAACCAGATATTGCATTGCCTCGAAACAGATAAAAATAGTCCCTCCGAGTACAACTTCGATGATACTGCTGCTGCAGGCTTACACTATAAGCGCGACTGATGCACAGCATCAGGCTCAACGAACGCGGGCCTCGATCTTGCCATGCCTCCGTCAGACATGTTATACGCATACGCGGAGGCTGTAGCAGCACGCGAGTTTATCATCCGACTCAATGTCCTCTCGCGCACCGCCGCTTCGTCAATTCCAACGGGCGTCAAAAATAGTACATGCGACCGGTTCCGCAAAAAAGAAGAATAAACGGAAAAAAAAAAAAAACAAAAAAAAACAGAAATAATTCAAAAATAATTACAAAAAAAAAAAAAAATTGAAGATTAAAACAACGGACCGAATTATACCGATTATTGTATACCAATTAGTTGACGATCGATCATTTTTCTCATCTATATACGAGTACGACTTGTATTTGGCTAACAGTTGATTACCGCGGCGTTCGTAGTAGTATCGTATAGCATAATCTTCACCATAACGTAAATTATACTAGGTATAGGGTATACGTATATACGCGTATAGAATGAGATACACTGGCTGACCTCCATCCTCCGGGATGAAAAAGCAAAATTATATCTAGGAAATTACTTGCGCCAACACCCAGCAGCCCAGCTATATACGCTACATCTAGTTCATAGAACAACATCATTTTCTGAAAGGAGCTCTTGTATATACGTCCATTATTTTAATACCGAATATACATACATATACACACACAGGATGTATACTGTAGAAATTTTAAGGATTTTTATACTAATTTGATTCGGCGCGATTGTCGATCGCGAACGATTATGATATACACCTACCTCTATACATACAGACCATACATAATTAAAAATTGAATAATACGACCGGCCGCAAGTTTTTGGAAATGATATTTTGGCTTCTGAGAAAATAATACCTATACACTTCAACATATTGAAAGCATATTATACATCTAATTACAAGAGAAAAAAAAAAATAATAATAATAATAATAATAATAATAATAATAATAATTTATAATTACTATATAAGACGCGGTGGTCTCGGTATAGCGTTCAGGACGCGACACACAGGGGTGTGGCTGGAGGCACCGCGGGAGTAACGGAAATTTATGAAGGTCCCACTTATAACCTGCCTTGCAAAATCTAGAACAGCTACCGCGCGACTCTCCGCAGAATTTTTTGTTTCGTTTTTTTAGAATTTTTTTTTTTTTTTCTCTTTTTTTTTTCGGTTTGTCTAACACACACAGCGATTCTCACAGCGCTATATCCATAGATAGATCCTATGCGAGTTCTAATGTATACATATATATACGAAATATATCTTTCAACTGCAGCTATGAGCTGGCTATAGGTATAAGATATAGTTTCATACCTATAGATAGGTAGATCTCTGATTTATGAAGGTATTACCAACATCTACGTGTAATTACGTTTGAAAATAATTATTCGACGATCTCGTTATACTGCGGTCTGTTTTTGGTCCTTCGTTCGTTGCTATATAGCTGCTGCAGCATCGCAGAGGCACGGATGCTGATGCTGATTGTGAGCGATGCTCAAGCAAGCTGTGCAAGCCTGTAAGGCTGACGAGCGGGGGTTACTACTCGTCGTCGTTTGCAATTTCGTATATACCGAGAGACGCGATTAGTTATTTATACGTATACATATACCAGTATATGTACATAATACATACACGTGTACGCGTGCGTGCGTGCGTGCGTGCGTGCGTGCGTGCGTGCGTGCGTGCGTGTTTAATGCTACATGATCAAATAATTTAACGGAATTCAATATAACTATCTGTGCACCGGATCGCTTATGTATATACTGCAGTCATTGAGTAATTCATGATCATTTATTAAGCTCGTATATGTGTATACATAGTTTTATATCGTAGGCACGCTAACAGTTGGTTGAAAGTTGAAACTCGACGGGGTGAAAAATAATTGTCAGTATTGAAGTTAGGCCGGTGCAGTTGGACTCAAAAGATCGACAATAGAATATCTGCCCGTGGTGTTAACCCTCGTCCTCTCTCTCGCTCTCTCGCTACCCCCATTTTCCCGCGTCTTATATATAGTTACGTATCTATATACGTATACATATGTATACGAATATACCTATATATAAATATATATGTATATTCTAGATCAGAGGTCAGCAACCCAAGGCACGCAAGGCTATTTCGACCCGCGTAAAATGCATTATGATTTTCGTCCTCGAAACTATTCCTATACATATATACGTATACGTATATACATACAGGTACATACATACCTTTTATCACTCGTTCTAATTACTCAAATGCTTATAGATCTCGTCGAATAATCGATTAAAACTTATACTCCTGCACTGCAATACTATACATACGTATACACATACCCCCATATTATATCCATATATATCTATCTCGCTTATCAATTGTAAACTAAGATATTATTTTATACCTGTACACCTATACATCTACCTATCTGCCTACCTTTGACTGTCTGACACGTAACGAACCACATATTATTAAGCTCCGCTTGGTTATCATTGACAGCGGATTATTACTAGTCTATACCTATATGTATATAATATATATATAGGTATATATACATAAATGTGTATGCATTATGTGTATAGACACGCGTATCCGGCAGTTAGGTATATACATGTATATACATACACGTGTATACGTGTGTGGATCTCATACTTGTAGCCTCGGCGATCTCGAGGCCTATGATCAACTGGTTCGTACGTTCACCTAATGATCACGAACCTGCAGCAGCAGCAGCAGCAGCAGCAGCAGCAGCATCAGCAGCAGCAAGCACCACCGAATAGTGGGCCCGGAGCTTGGCTCACCTGTAGAGACGAAGGACCATCGTACGAGCACGAGGTTTCGTGCAGGAAAATTTTGCGGCGAAATATTTGACTCTCGATTAGAACAATTTGGGGAGAATTAATTTTGTATTTTGCAATTCCACGCGTCGACGATCGTTCGTATATATATCTATACATATCTATACATAGGTTTTTTTTATATATATATATATATATATATATATATATATATATATATATATATATATATATATATATATATATATATATATATATATCATATAGGCTAAGAAATATAAGATCAATAAATATACCTATCGCTCTTCTATATTACACCTTTACGCAGCCGTGATCGTTCATCTCTCATACCTATATAGTATACTTGTGTATACGTGTATAGTATGTACCTACAGTTCTATAGATGATTGAGACTTCGGTGAGTCCGGAGTTTTAGATAAAAATCTGTCAAACGCGGGTCGCGCGAAGGCAAGAGATATAGAGGTATGGTATATATGTATATAGGTATACGTATACGTACACATGTATATCGGTGCGTTGTGTACGCAGGGTACCCGCGCGGGTGCCCTATACACACATACAAGCCGTATATCTTCTCCGTTGGCTGGGTGGTAACAGGAAATTAAAAATGCGTCTACCGCGCTCGCGGTATTCAATCGGCATTTCCTAAATCAACTATAAACTGCAAATATACAACTTGATCATCGGCAAAGCTATATCGTTACATACATGCCTATATGTATATCCAACGGAGTAAAATAAACCTCGTATATTGTACAAATATACATATGTATATATGGTATATAACGACGATACACAAATTTCGAAAATGTTCGATCCTTATAACGAGAGGATTCTTTTTCGTTGATATACACACCTATGTATACATACATACGTATATACATACATATGTATATATATATATATATGTATAATTTTTTTCTTCTTTTTTTTTCGGCGGTTTTTTTTTCGGTGGAGTGATATTGATTTGGTTCGGGCAATGTAATCTCGTACGTAGAAGAGTAAAGAGTGGATATAGGTAGGTAGATAGAGGTAGGTAGGAAGGTAGGTAGGTAGGTAGGTAGGTAGGTAGGTAGGTAGGTAGGTAGGTAGGTAGGTAGGTAGGTAGGTAGGTAGGTAGGTACTCTCCCGCTCTAAGTTGGACTGATGCATCGCGGTTCGCGCATAGAGGGGCAACACCAACGGAGAGAGAGCGAGAGAGAAGGTTATAAAAAGTGCGAGGGAGAGGTTCGTAGTCAGAGCGGCGGGGAAGAGAAGGGATTGGAAGTGAAGGGCAGGGAAGAGAAGGGAAGGTTGGGAGGCATCTTCCCTCTCCTCACTCCCCTCGCATCCCCGTCGAACGAACCTCGCGGGTCCCCCGTTGCCGACGAGCAACTCTTTTCTCCCTCCGTAGAACCCAAGCCGAGCGCCATCTACTTCCCCTCTTACCCTCTCTGACCCACCTCAGCCCCCGCACGACCCTGCCGCGGCCGCGCCGCTCTTCGACGGTCCTACCCGACGTCGCTCTCGCACACCTCCCCCCCAACCCCCCCGACCCGCCCGTCCCCTCGTAGCTCGCCGCGCTGCTAGCCGGCGTACCAAACCAATCCTGAAATCCCCACCACCATTGCATGCCGGCGACGGAAGCGCGGCAACGTTGCAACGTCTCAGTCTCGGCGACTCTACCTCTACTCAACTCGGGACTAGCCGAGTCAACGAAGTTTGTCTGCCGGGTGGTTCGGGACTTCGGGTACACCAAAAGAGTTGTGAAGTGGAGAGTGGAGAGTGGAGAAGTGGAGAGAATCGTCGTTGTCGGTTGTCGTTTTTCGTCGTCGTTCGTAGTTTTCGTCGTCGTTTTCGTCGTCGTTTTCGTCGTCGTCGTCGTCGTCGTCGTTGTCGCCACCGCCGCCGCCGCCGCCGCCGCCGTCGTCGTCGTCGTCGTCGTCGCCGTCGTCGTCGTCGTTGCCGTAGTCGTGGTTGTCGCCGCTGTCGGGGGCTTTCTCGTTGTTAATAAAACGCGACATGCAAATATCGCACCGCACCGCGGCGTAAGCGATCGGGAACGCGCAACTTATACATATATATAACAAAGAAATAAATAATTAAATAAATAAATAAGTAAATAAAAACGTATAAACCCAAGTAAATAATATATATATATATATATATACATATATATATATACATACACACATATATATATGTATATGTAATACATGTACAATATACATATGGATATAGATGTGTATATGCATATGTATATCTATAGATACAACCGTACATATATGTATACACGTATGTAAATAGAAGTTAATGAGAGTTTAAGTTTGGTGTAAATGGCGCTCTCCAGCCGAAATGAGTCTACGTCATATGTGAACCTGTATTATTCTATTGTCCAGCGTGCGGCAACTCGTTACTTTAAGGAATATTACAATTCCGGTGAGTTTAATTATTAAACTATTCCTGCTCACTATAATTATCATTATCATTATCATTATCATTATTATTACTCCGATTCCGATTCTGATTCTAATCATTATTATCATTATTATTATTATTATTATCATCAACGTTAACATCTCACCATCGTTACGTATATTTGCCACGCGAATTATTAAATTTTTTTGTTTTGTTTTTATCTAATATCACCAATATATCTCTCAACATAGTGATCGTTCCTGTTAAGAACGAGCAAAGAAGAAAAAAAAAAAAAAAAAAAACATGAATACTCATCTTCTGTTTCTTTTTCGATTTTTTTATTTTTTTTTATTTTTCAATTTCCATCCACCACCTCTTTTTATTTTTTATTTTTCCTTTTTTTTTTTCTACTCTCATTTCCTTCTTATTCTTCGTTATTACTTTTCGGCCTGATAATATACGTGCATTGTACCACATAATTGGTGTATACAGTTTCGTCGCGTCAGTGGAAAAATCCTACTCTATTCCGATTCTGGATGTATTATATATTATAATATTTCCACGGATGGTGTATAACATATATGTATATCTACATGTATAGATATACATAGATAGCTAGAAGATATACATATAAATGTATAAATTAATAGATAGAAGTATTATATTTGCGCGCGGTGTACTGCAGCTTACAGTAAATGACAACAATAGTGCCACATGATACCAATGGGGCGTCCATATACATACGTATGTATGTATGTATGTGTCTACGTACGTTAACAACATTCATTCGGTGCATGGGCTATAGCTTCTCGTGCTCCCTTACTTTTATATCACACAAATTTAATGGAAGATGTGATACGGCGGAGAGGAGAGAAATAGTGAGGGTGAGAGATAGATGGAGAAAATAGAAGGAAAAAATAAAAAGCTAAGGCCAAGAGCGTAGGCATAAAGATGCAACGGCGATGCACGCGACACGCGACCCGCCCGCTTAACCCTAAACCCCCGCGGAAAATCTTTAAAAATACCCAGCTACGAAAATTGGACGCGCACGCGCACGCGATTTCATTCCCGCCATGAAAACAAATCGTAAAAGTATTCTTCCTACGTTTATTTCGGCCCCCCACCCCTCCCTGCCCCCCCCCCCCATACCTTACTTTACCTACGTAGTCCGTTTCTCTCTCTCTCTCTATTTCAAATCTATCTTGAATCATCATTAAACCAGCTTTTCACTTTTCGTCTCACCCACATTTTCTTCATTTTTATTTCTCTTTACTTTTATATATCTATATTTTCTTTTCTCTTCTTTTCGTTTCTTCTCTTTTTTTTTTATATACTTATATATATATACGAAACGAAAATTGTTACCATTACTATATACTTTAGTTACGGCAACATACTATTTCCAAAACCTATATATACATATATGTATAAAACACACGCACACAGACGCACACAAACACACGCACACACACACACACGTCTACCAGCCATTGTAAAATCACTGCAGGTGCAGGTACCCCGGTCGTTTTGCTCCTATACCCTCTCTTTGTATTTTATTTCGGTTAGAAATCAGGCAGGAAAACTTCTTGGGGTCTTGGGAGCCACGGAAGAGAGGGATCCAACTATACTTTTTCGTTATTCTTCATTATTCTATCCGGCTACATGTGCATATATATTTTTGCGTCGCCTCCGCTGGTTCCGCTGGTATGCGAATAATAAATATATCTATACCTATACAAGGTGTAATATATTTTAATTCGTCACGACGCCTGAGACAATGCAAATAATTATATTATTAGAGATTTTTTTCTTTTTTTTTTACTCTCTTCAAAACTGGATAGAATTTGGGGGTGCGTTACGAAGAAATTTTTTTTTTTTTTTAATGTAAAACGAAAGAATGATAAATATATGTAGATGTAGATGTAGACATATATCTATACACGTCATGGTATAGATGTGTACAGGTATGGGTGTGTGTATAAGTTTTGTTTAATAATTAGTGTGGCAAAGTGACACGCGTGTATGTACGTATGTATGTACGTACATACATGAAACGCGACGTCAACAGATATCCTTTTCAAGGTGAATTCGTAATCTGAACAACGACGATGACGACGAAGACGACGACGACGACGACGACGCATCCTGTGACATTCACCTTCGACAAACCGTTAATCGATCTCTTCCACCACTAATTCGTTACAACTTGAACTATTACCGTTGTATGTATACCTGCTAGGTAGCCTAGTACATACATATACCATATACTTACTTAGTTTTAAGTTGAGAAATAAGTTCTCTCATTTATAATAGCGGGCGCACATTGGAGACGTTCGTAACCTTAATTGCAGCCTCAACATCGTCGCCGCACACATAACAGTCTATATGTATAT
This sequence comes from Macrophya alboannulata, assembly GCA_949628255.1. NCBI lineage: Eukaryota > Metazoa > Arthropoda > Insecta > Hymenoptera > Tenthredinidae > Macrophya > Macrophya alboannulata. Next base: position 278,996 of record OX451213.1, read on the forward strand.
ATATGTATATATAAAATACGTATGAATTTTAGATTCTAGATTCTAGATTCCTAGTGCATGTATGTATGTACGTATGTATGTATATGTATGTACCTCTGAAGAGATAGTTGCTTCGGAAGTTGCCGCCTTCAGATAACACGTTGCAACCACCGTAATTAGCCACCGTTTCTATTTGCAAGAAGGATAAGGATACACATATATAACTTTACCTCGCTGTACTACACGTACACACATACATGGATACACGGGGAATTTTTTTTTTTTTATTATTATTATTATTTTTTTTTTAGTGCTTAGAACTAGTTTCATAGGGCGCTATACAACTGCACCGTTGCTGCAGCAGATATACACAATTCCGAAATGGTATGTATAACGTAAGAAAGAAAAATTTCCAACCAAGTTGCCGAAAATTTTGTATAACTGCAGCAATTACGTGAAAGAACAATTAATTCGCGATCTTTAGGGCGTGTTAAAGTCTTAATTATATAAGGAGACGAAGCGGAGCGGAGTGGAGTGGCGGCGGAGGGGGGTAAAAAGGGTCCCTCGTATGTACATACGACGTGTGTATAATATATATGTATATCGTCCACCTACGTGGAGATCAGAATTTTCTTTCTTCTTTATACAGCTGAAAAGAGTATGTGTATGTATGTACGACTTGGTTGTCATATATGTATGTATATACGTATATGCATACACGTACGTATAGATATAGTTTCGGAACGCACGCTCGGTGCAGAAGACTTTCGAGTGGTGGTCGGTCAGACGAATTTTTCTAGTAATAAATTTAGAAAGGTATAAAAAGATCTATAGAGAGCGGTGTTACGGTCAGCCACAATAGTCGATCTGGGGCCACATTCAGACATTCGGTACCGTTATACTCGTTCGTTCGGGATTTTGCGATCCACGCCACTGATCTTGCCTTGGGATATATACTAGGATCTTTGGTCTTCGTTCGTTCGTTCGGCCAACCGCGGCAAACTTATATATATACATATACATACAAATATATATATGCATGTATATATATATAGGTAGTGACCGGTCCACACTCACTCAATGATAAACTCACAATCAGTCTTACAATTATCGCAGGCCTCCGGGTTTTGAACGCTCAAGTTATAGACTTCGGTTAGAGATTATACTTGGGTATACGTGTAACGATTTTATTCTTTCGTCAGTATTTAACATTCGGGGTTTCATTATTATGATAAATAAGTATTCAAAAAAATGACCATTTCGTTCGAATAATTGAAATTGGTTCACGAACCTATATACAGATTATATATATATATATATATATATATATATATATATATATATATATATATATATATATATATATATATATATATATATATATATATATATATATATATATATATATATATATATATATATATATATATATATATATATATATATATATATATATATATATATAATATCTACTATTATCGTACGTATACCTTCGTGTTGCCGAGTTAAAAATTCTACCAGTATGGTATAGGTATTATAGGTATATGTGTACGTATACATACGTATATGTGTATATACATATATAGGTATACCTACCTACGACAAATGTCTAATCTTTTTTGATCGCTAGATCTAGCGACACGTGAGCAAATTTTATTGTTTGTTCATAAGCCAAGGTCTGCATCAGCAGGCGGCGGTGGCGGTGGCGGCGGCGGCTGGCGTATATTATTTGGTGATATAAGATACTACGCGCTTCGGACTGATATCCGATCACGAAACCGCCCGCGCCGGGGCCGGAGCCGGAGCAGTGGGCCTATAAGCTGAACCTAAACCGAATTCAAGTTTCTAACGCGCGTTAAAAATATACCCAGGATTACAGGCAGCCGCAGGTTAAGATTAGAGAAATGCAAACTTCCTGTGTTCTTTACTACGCAGAGTTCAACGAACCGCATCTAAAACAATTTTCATTTTACCCCGCGTTGCCGACTGCTGCTGCTGTTGCTGCTGCTCCATAGGCTTCACAGATTTGAATCACACGTCAATTTTAGCCATGTACATAGGTATGTACATACATACGTATGCACTATATGTATATCATACACCGTAACCAAGTTATCCTGATTTTCATTCAGACCATCAAACCGTGCGGATCAAGGGTCGGTCTAATTTTGTTACGTTGCAATTAGCTACGTCTATATATCCACCTAACTCAAACCGTAATAGATTTATGTATATAACGACTGTCGTCGGGGTATACTTGAACGCGATTTATATACCTATACCCACCCTGCACTGTATAACAACGATAATTAGCCGAATCATCTGCGATATCAAGCTTCGTAGGTCAATTTGAATTGACAATGAAATTACACACCTATTATGAATCTCAGAGACACTGTACTTGTATTGTACGTATAGACATTGCCCCGTTGCCTGGGGATAACGTTCTATGCCGGTTCCCATAGGTATGATACAGCTATGGAAGATCGTACGGTGTTATATTCATAAAACACAAAAATATCGTCGTAGAAGAAGAAGAAGAAAAAAAAAAAAAAAAAAAACAGTTTGGATCATCCTCGTATATACGAAATTTTTATTCTATTTTTAAGCTCTGAACGACGCGAATATAGGTATACATATGTATCTATATCTAATCGTTATAATAAACATACTATCTACTATTGGTTCAGAGGATTAATCGCGTGTAAAAGGATAAACCTAAGGAACAATACAGAAACGTGGATAGCGTTCAGAGTTTATTGCAAGCGTGACACTCACGCTCAAGTCCCAAGGACGAGAAACACTCGACGAGTAGAGTGACTAACGCCGAACCACGCCGCGATAACTACGGCGCAACTTTACTTTACCTTACGGCCGGAGTATTGCCGCATTGCCAGGGTGTAGTGTAGTGTGCTGTACTGTACTGTACTGTACTGTACTGTACTGTGTTGTGTCGTGGTGTGGTGTGGCGTGGCGTGGTATTGTGGTAGCGGTAGTGTACAGTAGGGATATGTATGTAAGTGCGAGTTTGAAAGTAAATAAGCGGGGGCCTCTGCTGATCAAATCCTCAATATACATTCTCAATCCTTACCCGGATTTAATTCAGTCGTGTATGTACATATTAATTATTATATATACGTATAGGTATGGGATTTTATATCATTTCACTCCATTTCATTTCATTTGCATTTCATTCATATCATACGCGTTCGAACCCTGGGCGTCGTTCAACATCCGTCAGATATTAAACGAAATAATTAAGAACCCTAAGCCGAAATATATCGCAATATACATTAAATTAAGACGTGATTATAATTATAAATTTTAATTCCATAGCGTTGCATTTCAACGAATACTGAGTTCTGAAAAGTGCAGCGAAGAATAGATGCAGTGTATAGATTAAATATGAGGACATTCATTTCATTATCACAATTCTCGCCACCAAGACTATTTACTTGTTGTAATATTATAACAGATTGTACAAATTAATATTTGACGCGGTTTTTTTTTCTCTCATCGTTTGGTTATTACAATTTTTTTTTTTCGTTTTTTTTTTCTTCTTTTTTTTTTTTCCCCCAATTGTTTCGCGCGACGATATCGTTTCTACCTCGGTATCTACGATCTTGTTTTTTCTGTTTTTTTTTTTTTTTTTTTTTTTTCTTTCATCGGCGTGATTATAATGCGTTACATGTATGCATACAGAAAGTTTGACTGCATATAGTAGCGCGTCCCGTCTGCCGTTGACGGATAGTGAGATATATAACATACAATAGTAATTATTAAAGTATAAAAACTGTATCATATTATATAGTATATCGATATAAATACTATAAGTTCGTACACATACCTACCTAATATATCTGACGTATATTTTCTATATATACTTTTACGAATTATTATCGCATCGACTTGCGGAGACCGATATACCTACACAATCTACGTGGGCGTGTGAGTTTTCTTTATGATCATTTTGTATGTATGTATGTATGCATATGTATGTACCTATACATATAAAAAATTAGAAAATCACATTTTTGAGCTCGGCAATTTTGCATAGATCGAATATAATAACATACGTATAGTATGTATGTATACTGTATAGGTTATATTTATACCCGTAGGAATATTCGCACATCTATGAATAATTAATTTCCTATAATATAGAGTTCACCGCGGAAACGCGGGACGCGGCCGCGGCTGTAATCGTTATACTTGTTATAATAATACTTTTTTTTTTTAAACAGCTTAAACGCGATCAACCCTATCGATATTATAGTTTCAATCGAAAACGTATGCTTCTTTCATTCCTAGGTATATTCATGAAAACGTGACTTCGTTATTATATGATTATTATTATTATTATTATTATTATTATTATTATTATTATTATTATTATTATCCTTGTTATCATTATCATTATCTTAATGGCGACTTCTAAATTAACTATGTATCTATGTGTGGAGCACATATGATGATAAAATTGATTCGTACCTGTATGTGCAGAGTTTTAATGTGAGCGATCGTGCGATATAAGATGACTAAATAATTAACTAACCAACCGCGGTGTCATGAATATTCCGATATAGATATATAGAGAAATATACGTACTATGCGTATATGTATACATATGTATACATCAATCTCTGTGCAAAAAAAAAAAAAAAAAAAAAAAAAAAGTAATATAGAGAGAAGAGAAAAAAAAAAGGAAAAAAGTAAAAAATTTGATGGTTGTGTATATATATATACGTATAGATTTGCATAAACTTATATATACAGACACAGTATATATATATACGTATATGGATGTATATATGTGATATACGTGTATACCTATACATATACGTATGGTATATGTAAAACGGGATAGGGACGTGATTCTCGTTCAGCCATCGTCGTTTTCAAATGACGTGAACGAGGTATAAAATGAGAAGTCAGGAAGTGGATTGACCGTGTGTAATGTTTGTCCGCAGGCTAGATCATTGGGGCGGGCGGGGTAGCTAGGGATAGTAGAAGAGGACGAGGGAGGGAGCTACGGATGAGGAGGACGGGAAGCGAGAATGGCTCTAAACTTCTCCGCCTCGTTCGCGGCTTGCCTCGCGGCCGGACTCAAGGTGCCCCGCCAGATCATGTACTGCATCTCACAGGGTAAGCTCATCTCTCACACACATCGTAGATATCATCCCGTATCTATATATACTGTATACGTATATACAACATGTAATGTGTATACCTTATACGTATCATCAGATTCTACCTCTAATTCTAATTCTACAATTCTACTTCTAATTCTACTTCTACTTCTACTTCTTCTATATTCTATCTTCTATATCTTCTATGTCTTCTATGTCTTCTTCGCGTTCGTCTCTCTACCTGTATGTATAATGTGAAATATGAAAATCGTAGGTACCTACTCTCTACCTACCTACCCACCTCCAACACCCCATCGAATATAGAATCGAATCGAATCACGTTCCATCACGTTTCATACATACCTATACATACCTACATATGTATGTATCTCTATATATATATATAAATATATATATATATATATATATATATATATATACATATATACGCACAAAATACACTTACCCACACACACGCACACAGACACACGCACGCACGCACGCACGCACATCTACGTTGGTGTATAGCTTGATCGTTACAACCACATGTGTAATATACGTATACCTACGTATACATATATACATATATACATATATATATATATGTATATAGGTATATGTATATATATATATGTACACGTATATACATATGTGTTTATATATGTATATATGTATAAAATGGTATGAATAAATACAGGATGTTACGAAACCCCCCCTGTCCCCTCCCCGCGTAACGCGAGTAATATACCTCTGCCGTACATATACAGTTGGAATTGAGCGGTGTCGAAAAACTTAAATGTCATTTAAATAAGTGATTTTGCCCGTAAGGTGGGGAAACGCCCCTGATTCGACAATATATACACACATATACATATATATATATATATATATATATATATATATATATATATATACATATGTATGTATGTGTAAACGGAATTCTGGAGCTGCAGTGTGCGATCTGAAGATTTAGCAATTTTAGCGAGAGCGGACCTAATTTACGGGTTAAGGGTACGACGTTCATATATGTCAATCTACTACCGTATATATGTATGTACGTTATACAAGATTACCGAGGATGAAAGTTATAGGAAAGTAGTATACAGGTATAGAAAGAAGCGTTCTCTATACCGTATATGCGAGACTATACGTATATATGTATACATATGTATATACAATATATGTATACATATGTATATATTATATAGATTATATAATATTGTATATGTATATATGTATAGTGGTGGTAGTTGGAAGGAAATTACACTGGCGTGATTACGTTGCTGCATACATATGTATGTATGAAATTTCTATATGTACCTATATACATATATATATTGACGTGTCAATTTTTATTTTCATCCCCCCCCTTCTCCACCAGCCCTCCTTCCCCGTCGCCGGATCATGTTTTTGTTCGTTTGTTTGTTATTTATTATTATTATTATTATTATTTATTTATTCTATTTATTTATTTACTTTGCTTATTTACTTGATTTTTATCACACCGATACAGATCATAGGTATTTAATTATTCTACTTCTCGTCGTAATATGAAATTGTTATAATTTGATGCATATATACATATTATACATGAATATAAATCTCTGTTATTGTACTGGTCGATGATATTGTGTTGACCCGCGAGACGAGGAGGAGCGAAAAAAATCAATCAACCAAAAAAAAAGAAAGAAATAAATAAATAAATAATTTCAAAAAAAAAAAAAATGAAAGATGAAAAATAAATAAATAATAATAAAAAAAATGAAAAATAACTCGAGATTTGAATAATGTATAAAACGACGTTACAATATCGCATCACCTTGTATGATTTCAGACACAGGCCCCCCATACGTGTTGTATAAAGATAATATGGAGAGAGCCCAGGGGCAGTGGGGTCCGGGGCCGGGATCTCTCCAGGATGGCGGATTGTACGCCCAACAACAACAGCAACAACAACAGCAGCAGCAGCAACAGCAGCAACAACAACAACAGCAGCAGCAGCAACAGCAACAGCAGCAGCAAGGTTCCTCCTCGTCCGGTAGCCCGCAGCAGGCTTGTGGCCCTCCAGTTGAGGGGGAGAGTGGACCTCCGCCCTCGCTAGCCTCCCCCGTCCCCTCACCGTACCCTTCGGCACCTCCCGAGCCTCAGGCCCTGACCCCATCCGATGACGACATCCAGTCTAGCCAAACTACACCTCAACAACAGCAGACGCAGCAGCAGCAGCAGGTTCAGCAACAAGTTCAACAGCAGCAACAGCAACAACAGCAGCAACAGCAACAGGCGGCTCAGCAGCAACAACAGCAACAGCAGCAACAGGCTCAACAGCAGGGCCATTCGCCACAGCAGCAGCTAACACCGCACGAGGTTGAACGAGGTGATAATTGTTTTCCGGGTAGCGGTGATTTGCAACAATATCCACAGCACTACTTCAAAGAAAGTAGACCGCACCCCTCGCCATCGATGCCTTCTCACATGCTGACACCCGGAGGTTTCTCGGCGTTGCATTACCTAAAGCAGCCGGGGGTTATGCTGACGTCGCTAGGCCAAGCGGTCGACGGAGGGGCCAGCCTCGAAGGTCATCAGTACACGGGCCCGGGTGGGCCTAACATGTCGACGGGCTTGCCGGACATTGTACAGCAGAACGGGAAATCGTCCAAGGGGGGCGCGAACAGCGATCTTAGATTGTTCAAGTGCTTGACATGCGGCAAAGATTTCAAGCAGAAGTCCACCCTGCTGCAACACGAGAGGATTCATACGGATAGCAGGCCTTACGGGTGCCCGGAGTGTGGAAAGCGGTTTAGGCAGCAATCCCATCTTACCCAGCATCTTCGCATACACGCCAACGAGAAGCCATACGCTTGCGTATACTGCGAACGCACCTTCAGGCAACGGGCCATACTCAACCAGCATCTACGCATCCACTCGGGTGAGAAGCCATACCAATGTCCGGAGTGCGGAAAACACTTTCGTCAGAAGGCGATCCTGAATCAGCACGTCCGCACACACCAAGGCGAGCATTTCTCTCTGCCTCCCAGACTCCCAGAGGGCGTCCACCACCGCCACAACCACAACCACAACCACAACCACAATCATCACACTGACCATACAACATCACCCTACACCGTCGCCAATTCTTACTCATACCATCACAATTACCACCACAACAACAACAACGACAAAAACAACGACAACGACAACGACAACGACAACGACAACGACGACGACGAGGACGACGAGGAGGACGACAAAGACGACGACAGTTACAATTACAATTACAGTTACAATTACAATTACAATCACAATCACAATCACGATCACAGTAACAGCGACACTAACATCCCGGAATTCATTACCTGTCCCTCACCCGAGTCCCTCCTCGCCAACAACCTCGATCATCAGCCCGATGCCCTGTGTCAAATCAGTAAGATCCAGTCCCGCTTGAATGGTTCAATTGGTAGAAAAGGTAGAAAATTGCCGAACGGATACGGTAGTAAGAAGGGGCTCGGTTTGAAAAAGAAAAATTCAGGCAGCCGGAGGGTAAGAACGGTTGAGCTGGACGCGAGGGCGCTGGTGAGCTGTGAGATTGGAGAGGAACCTCCCACCTATGTTTCACCTCCGGATCTACCTCTACCTCTACCCCTATCCTCGCCCATCCTCGACCTACGTCCCCGCAGCAGTCCGTCGTGTACCTATTCAAACGCACTCTGCAAGGCTATATCCGCCGCCCTTCCGAGCCTCACGATCACCCCCGTACTACAACCTCAACTAATATCGAACAGACCTCCGCACTCTCCTCAGATTGATCCTTCCGTCAAGGTGGAGGAGGTGGACCCCAGCCTATCATCAGACAGTGATTACTAGGTCTCTTGTTTGATCTACCTATCTTTTCACAAGTAACAAATTCTAGCCAGACTACTATACTACTCGGACGTACCTCGGACATGTACATTTATTGGGTTTTCTTTTTTTTTTTTTTTTTTTTTTTCCTTTTCTTCCGTTTTCTTTACATATCTTTCCGTTCTTTTATACCTGCCACTTATACATATATATTCGTTCGTTATTTCTCGATACTTTCACCATATCAATACATACACTCGCGATTATCACACATCTCTCTCCGTCTATCTGTCTATCTATCTATCTATCTATCTCTCTCTCTATCTCTCTCTCTGATGTATACACATGAACACGTATATTAATATGTGTGTGTATATATACCTATATACACGTATATATATAGATCATATATCGAAGAGACCTATACCGAAATTGAATATACCTTTATACGTACACCGCTTCTTCCTTCTGTTTGGGCTTTATTGGTGTGTCATTATACTTGTGGGGGAAAAATTATACGTATACGTATACGTATAGGATGCAAACGTATACGTATATGTATATATATATATACCATTTCTCCTCGTCTAACGATAAAATACATTTACTTGTGTATATAAACGCCGGGTTCCCCAGTCCCACGAAACTTAATAATCGCCTCGAATGACTATATATACCTAATATATATCCGTTTCACGGAACACGTCGCCGCACTGCAGCGTCTGTATACACATGTATATATATGTATATATATATATATATATATCTCTATTTTAATAACTTATATATACCCGTGTGTCTATATGTGTATATGTATATGTATACATCTGTTTATCGCGTCAGTTTTTTTTTTTTTTTTTTTTATATGACAAGTATTAAAAAATTTTCAGTCACATAGATATCACCATCACATTATATACCATACGCGAATTTCTTATTTAAGGCTATAATACAAGTTGTGTATCCGCGATTCATATTATATACACGCAGTTATACTATGCCTATACTATATACTCGTATACCTATATATTATAGCTACTACATACGTGTGTGAACGCAGATATATAATTTTTGATCAATTTTATTATTATTATTATGATTATTATTATTATTTGTTTTTTTTTTCTCTCTCTTATTTTCTCTCTCTCTCTCTCTTACAGTCTATACATATGCAGATACATTTCACGCACATGTACACGTAATACAAAAAAAAAAATGGAACACTATAAACACACGTATATGCATTAAATTCGGAGGATATACCGTATACGTATATCCTGTTACACCGCCTGTACAACTATCGTATGTGTAATGTATACATATACGTAGGTATATTAAATATGTATAAGGTTTTTTGAACCGCGTGTGTATATATGCATATCTGTGTGTAAAAAATTATGTACCCTAAGCTATATATGTATATATTTATATATATATATATGTATAGTATATTATATTATACATATACGCGTATGAAACGTATATACGAATGCGATGGATCGATTACACGCGCGTGTGTAAAACAACGTTGTATACATATATACGGTGATAGGAAAAACCGAAAATGAAACACAACACAAGCATATATATGTACATACTATGTATATGTATATGCGTATATGTATGTACATATGCGCGTGTGTGTTGTTGGGAACGGGAATTGTTAATAAACGTGATCGTTATTCGTTTCAGATGTAAGTCCACATCTGATATTTAAGAACGGAATGACGCCGACCCTCTGGCCCCAGGACGTGCCATTCCCACCGGACCAGGAAGGTGGAAAGGGCGGCAGTGGCGACGCCTCGTCAAACTTCGGTGATTCGGGGGCGTTCAGTCCTACGCCGGACTCCGGTTCGATCCAGTATCCAGCCTACTTCAAGGACCCGAAGGGAGGTAATCACGCGGTATTCGGTGCCGGTGGTCCGAGCAGCTTCGGCGCGTTACAATACATAAAGCAGCAGGGCGGTGGCAAGGGTTGCCTGCCCGACGTTATACAGCACGGTCGTTCGGCGGGCATGCCCCTGTACGTTAGATGCCCGATTTGTCAGAAGGAGTTTAAACAGAAGTCAACGCTGCTACAGCACGGTTGTATACACATCGAATCGAGACCCTATCCGTGCCCCGAATGCGGCAAAAGATTTCGCCAGCAGTCGCACCTCACGCAGCACCTTCGTATCCATACGAACGAGAAACCGTACGGTTGCGTATACTGCGGTCGTAATTTTCGCCAACGAACGATCCTCAATCAACACGTGCGCATTCATACCGGCGAGAAGCCGTACAAGTGCCAACAGTGCGGAAAGGATTTTCGCCAGAAAGCTATACTTGATCAACACACGCGCACCCATCAAGGGGACAGACCGTTTTGCTGTCCTATGCCTAACTGCAGGCGGCGATTCGCCACGGAGCCAGAAGTCAAGAAGCACATCGACAACCACATGAATCCGCACGCTGCTAAGGTCAGGAGAAACTCTAGCGGTGATACTAAACCGCCGACTAGTACGCCCACGGGTATTGGTGCCGTGACCGTACCGCGTGGCATAACGCCTACCGTAGTTAAACCGGAACTATATTTTCCCCAGTGTTACGCCCCAGCCTTTAACCATCAGCCACCAGTGTCGACGGCACAGTTCCCGGTACAGGCGAACGGGGTTTCGGGTGTTACAGGTGAATTTAAACCCCCGTCCGGTATACCACCGCAGTGACTAACCGTCCATACATCGGCAACGACTTACTAAGCAAGCGGTGACGTACGGTCTACTAGCTCCAACGTTTTCCGGGTGTTGTTTATATATATATATATATATATATATATATATATATATATATATATATATATATATATATATATATATATATATATATATATATATATATATATATATATATATATATATATATATATATATATATATATATATATATATCTACATATATATATACGCGCGTTCGGATATGGGCTTTTGATTACGCGTCGGCCAGCGCGCCGCGACGCGTCGAAAGAGCGGTTACGTGAAACCGTAATCCGTTCGTTAAAGAGATGCCCGTTCGCGGACGTTAACCAGTGCATTTATATATATGATAACTATCCATAACAGAAAACGTCGAACTTGTTGTTTATTCCCCTGTCCGCCATCTAGTTTTATTATTATTATTATTATTATTATTATTATTATTATTATTATTATTATTATCATTTTTTTTTCTCACTCTGTTCTTCTTCGTTTTTTTTTTTCTCTTTCAAAGATTAGAAAAAAAAAAAAAAAAACTCGTCAGTCAGACGAAGAAGATGAATCGGAGGAAAGGAAAGAAAAGGAAAGAAAAAAAATTCTAAATAAATAAATAACTCGCACACACGCAAACACACACCTAATACAATAGTACAGTCAAGTTAAATCAGATGGGCGAGAAGAATCTCTACACTATACCTATATCATGCAGACAGACAAACGTTTCAGTTGTGTTTCTTTTATTTTGTTTCGTTATCATTATTACTATTATTATTATTATTATTATTATTATTTTTCTTTTTCCTATTTTGTTCGAGAGTTTTTTGTTTTTCTTATTTTTTTGGTTTTATTTATTTTTTTTTTCGTTTTTTTCGTTTTTTTCGTTTTTTTTTTTTTTCAATTTCTGGTTCATCTTCGTACTAACGCCAATTATGCAACACGTGTTACACGACGACGCATCTCAATCTCCGCGATGACGAGCATATAGGTACATATATTTTGACGAACAATATTATTATTATATATCATTCGCAGTGTCCCGGGATTATAAGCAGCTCGCTAAAATCATATACACAATAATTGTTGAAAAGGGAAAGAAAGAGAGGAGAAAGAAAAGAAAAGTAAAGGGAAAAAAAACGAAAAAAAAAAATACAAAAAAAAAAAAATGAAAAAAAAAAAACGGATTCTTTGCCAAAACGAGTTGAAGATGTTCGATTTTGACCAGACTGAAATGATTGTGATACAATATTTAACTTGCCTATGTTTTAAATAATTGAGGAGTCAAATTGAGTATACATATGTGAGTCTTACTGGATGAGAAGATGCTTGTAAATATGTAATAACGTGAACAATATTCTATTATTCTACTACTATATATATATATATATAAATATATATATACTATAATACGATGGATGGTATAGAGAGAGAGAGAGAGAGAGAGAGAGAGAGAGAGAGAGAGAGAGAGAGAGAGAGAAAGAGCGAGAGAAAGAGAGAGAGCGAAAGTGAGAGAGAGATGGGGGATGGATGGAGGGATGGAGGAAAGACGTGCGGGGCTTGACACTCTTGTATATTGAGATCATTATTACGCGGCTGCAGCATACGGCTCGCGAATGCGAACGTTGTGTTTGAAGAGATATATGATGATTATGATTATGATGATGATGATGATGATGATGATGATGATGATGATGATGATGATGATGATGATGATGATGATGTTGATGTTTAAACGAAGGTATGATGATTCTTAGTATACTATTTTAAAAATATTTGAATATGTATTTATACGATATATAGATAATTATTCTATAAAACTACACAATGATATTTTGATTGGTTTTAAACCATATATTGGTGCTGATAAGTAAGTGAAGAAAAAAAAGAAACGAAAAAAAAAAACAAAAAAATACAAAAAATACAAAAAATACAAAAAAACAAAAAAAAAAATACAATAACGTAAAAAAAAAATGATATAGGAAAAAAAGCATGAGGAGGGAACGTGGAAGAAGGCTGAGACATCTTAGAGTAAAAACGTAAGTAGGTGACACATATAGCGCGTAAGGTGTAGCATTATATTATTATGGAGCTCAACTTTGAAAAGGGCCCCTCTCAGTGTCCGGCTCATCAGATATGTACATATGTATATGTGTATATATAGTATATCTATATACTTATACATATGCATTGTATATATGTATATATATGTATATAAATATATATGTATATGTAACATGTATGATTAATATTATTATTATTATTATTATTATTATTATTATTATTATTATTATTATTATTATTATTATCATCAATCGTACATTTTTGTGGCAATACTTAAAAAGTTTTACAATATAATACTACCTAGAGATAGTCTTTTAAATTTCTATATTATAAGACGTGTGATCTCTCTAATTATTGTACATTATATAACGATATATATATATATATATATATATATATATATATATATATATATATATATATATATATATATATATATATATATATATATATAATAGGCATTCTATTTAGTCTTTATGAATTTAGAAAAGAGATGATGTCGTCGGATGGAAGGAAACGGAAGAAAATTGAAAACAGTGAAAAAAAAAACGTGAAAAAATAAAAAAAATTTTAAATAAAAAACAGAAGTAATGAAAACAATTGTGCGGCCATATTTGCTGTGGCCTGTTCGTAGTGCCTCGGAATTGCTGCTCGTGTGCAGGCAGTAATTTGAACGTATTTTAGAAAGGTATATTGTTATATTGAAAAGATATAAAAAGAAAAAGGGGAAGAAAAATAATAATAATAATAATAAGACAAAGAAAAGAGAAAGAAGAAGAAGAAGAAGAAGAAAAGGAAAAAAAAAGAAAAAAAAAAAAAATAGAAATGAAACGCAATTATCGATATTCTGATACAGTACTAAAATCGTGTCATATAACATTGTCACGCTAAACGACTTATTAAATTATTAAAATATTAATATCCCCCCCCCCCCCCCCCCACACACACATCTCCGTATATTAAAAACACGTAACGTACGGTCGCATACTATAATACATAATATAATATAATATCATGTACATTAATCGCAGAGCGCTATGCCAACCGATTCAAATCCGTCGAGGAGTTTTGAATATATCTAGATAATCTTGCGGTTCGCTCGTTTGAATTCGCCTTCGTATCTACATATACGAGTACATACACGCATATGACAATTCAATTACATGCTTATCAAACACTGGTGCTTGTCTATACATATATATAAATCCCCCCCACCTCCCCCCCCCCCAGCCCTCCAAAAAAAGCTATATATTGAAAGAAAAGCAGTATTTTTCATTTATTTTTTATTTATTTTTTATTTATTTATTTTTTTTTTTTTTCAATTGCACATCCTGCACACCGCGTGTCTATGCCTATACTGTTACTGTTACTGTTTCTCCTTCAGTTCGTATAACGATGATATTCTTTATACAGTATCTTGGTACAAGGAATTGCATATACCTATACGTAGTTTAACAGAAAAGAAAAATTGTTTTACCGAATCGGGAGCACAAACTCGACCCAACAGCACCTCTGCAGCTACCTATCTACCTACCTACCTACCTACGTCTACCTCTACCTCCTGAATTAGTTACGGATAAAAACAACGTCATGGTTGTTAAGATTCTTATATTGCCAGGCTCCATAATAAAAATTTTTACTACCTTGCAGTAACCCGAGGGGCACAGTGCTCTGCCTTTAACACGTATATAGCGTGTCTTGAAAATTGAAATACGTAAAAAAAAAAAAAAAAAAAAAATGTAACGGTTTATCCAACTCTTTTATGTAATATAATAGGTATCTAGTTATCTACGTGTCCATGACTTTTTTTTCGAGTTGATTTCTGTTTCTCTTTGTATATGTATATATACATATTCATATAGGTATATATATATATATATATATATATATATATATATATATATATATATATATATATATATATATATATATATATATATATATATATATATATATTTATACATATATATATATATATATATATTATATATATATGTACTATATAAATGTATTTTTTTTTCATTTCTCTCTATAACTCTCTCTATCACTCTCTCTCTCTCTCTGTATCTCTGTATTTTTTTTTTGCTGTTTTTTTTACCCTCCCGTTTCGTTATATTTTTCTTTCCGTTCTTTTCTCGAGCAAATATACCGCTACACGAATATATACTTGCGCCACTTCAATGTACAGAATCAATGTTTTTATACGGTTTTTTTTTTTTTTTTTTTTTTTTTTTTTTTCTTTTTTTCGCGTTTTTTCTCTCTTCTTTTTTGTTCCGGCGACGTATTCATAAATATCATTGCTGTTGTTTTTTTTTTTTTTTTTTTTTTTTTCGATTCATTTTTCCGGATATACATATGCATGTATGTATTGTGTATATGTATAGTATATGTATACGTATATCTTGATACACATAATAATATATAGATACATTATATTGTCAATCAATGTCTCTCTCTCTCTCTCTATGTATATGCCTTTAACTGCTGTACAGAGATGGCTTGGCTAACGACAGATATTGCTTCTTGGTTAGTCCTCGAGTAAAGCATACGGTGGCCAAAACGTTTGAAAATAGAAAAAAAAAAAAAAAAAAAAAAAAAAGAAAAAAAAAAACGACCTTAAAAAAAGAAGAAAAAATTTATCAGCTAATATCACACATCACATAATAATTACACACAGTGCGGACACAAACTATAAAGTAATTTCTATTTCTATTTCTTTTTTTTTTTTTTTTTTTCATTTTTTTATTTTTTTTTTTTTTAAATTTTGCACACTTATGTACGAATTCTTCGTGACAACTGAAAAATTTTCTGGGCTGGGTTCGCCTCAACTTTTTTTTTTTTTTTTTTTCTGCCCAACCGTTCCGATCAATTCGATTCTATCTGCCCGACAACGCCGCGGTACATGCCTACACTATGCATATATATATATATATATATATATATATATATATATATATATATATATATATATATATATATATATATATATATATATATATATTGTTGCTCAAGGTCGATATCAGCCGGTCCTTGCAGCTTACGTAACTAATCTCTGTTTCGTGGATTTCAATTTTAAAATACATAAACTATTTAATTTTTTTTTTTTTTTTGTGGGTCTAACGTAAATTGTGCACATTTTTCATTATTTTTTTCCTTTTTTTTTTCACATTTCTTATTTCGTTTCGTTTCATTTATCATTATACAAATTTACCCGAAAAACGAAACGGGTGCAGCTAGAAATGAAAAAAAAAAAGAATCGAATTTGCAATAATAATAAAGATAATAAAAAATAAACGAATGTATGTTAATTCTCCGGTAAATCACTCGTAGTGCGATGGACGGAAAAAAGATGGATGATAAAAGAAA